>CANUEP010053075.1:0-30450 GCA_947857235.1 Jatropha podagrica | reverse complement strand
AATCATATGATGGGTCATTACGTCGATCGACAAAAGCCATTACCAAGAATAAGAAATACATGGTTTAATTAATTTTGCTGTTATTTTTTATTTTTTATGTTTACTGCTATTGTTTTATTTTTTGGCTTCAAATTGCCAAGTCAAAGGCAATTAACAATAATAGCAATAAGATCTCTTAAGTGCTGATTATATGGCCGTAAGAGTATGATTAAGTAGTTGCTCTCCTTTCCTATTTATAATACATGTATTAGCAGTAGAAGGGGGGAACAAAAATATTATCTAAACTTTCTATTTTCTCTATTAATATTCTGTGGCTTTGACTGGGACCTAACAGTAGGGGTTACATATAATAATGTATCAGAGGACAATTAGAAACATTATGTACATAAAAAATGTTACATTCATAAAAAAATGTAGATAACAAGTTATAATTGTTGTACCGTTTCATCTAATGTTGAAGGAAGCAACGTTTTATAATCCACTTCCTCAAATTCTAAATAATAGAATAAACACTACACCATTAAACACTATAAATAATAAAGATAATACCTTTATCTAGACGTTATTGTTCGGTATAATTAGTTATTTTAGTAACTATTAGTTATTATATTAACATTTTAAAAAACATTAAAGAAAATAAAATTTAATAATTTACTTCTTCAAACTCTAAACACTACGCTGAACAATATGGATAATAGAGATATTACTTTAATTTTAACCAAAATACTAAATGTTAGGTTAAAAATTGTTACCAAACGAACAGAACCTTAATCAACACACTAAACTCTTACTCAAAGTTGTTGAAGAGGGCCTTAGTGGACTACATTATGATTACTGTTCCATCATTACTTGATTATATTGGACCATCTATTCCTACAATATTTAAAGATTTCTACTTTCTACGAACCTTATTGTTCTTTTTTCTTTTGCCCCTTTAACAATATTTTACAAAGGTTTCTACATTTTCTAAATTATCTCCGTATAGCAAAGTAATAATAATAATAATAAATCTTGGATCTACCCCTCAAAATAAAAAGAAGATGGCCTCTATAATTATATAGTCTAACGTGGAAGGCCAGCGAATGCAAGGATTTCAATTTATTAACATAACAAAGGAAATCAAGTCTCCATGTTTACCACATTCATAATTTCTCTCTGTTACAAAATATAATTGTAAATTGATTTAAATTTTATTATTTTATTCTATAATATAAGACGTTTTGAGTATTCAAAAAATAATAAATTGTCGTTTTACTTATTATTTTTATGGGTCTTGGTTTTGAGATAATAGATATTACTTAATCGTCTTATAAAAACCCTAAACAACTTATATTTTGAAATGAATGAAGTATAAAATTTCCAATTAAACAAGGCTCAGTGGGAAGTGGGGAGCTCCACCGCCATTATTTTAACGTTTCTACAAATTTCCAATTTACCCCGCAAAACAAAAAAGAAAGCTAGGATTTATATTTGTTTACATAACAAAGCAAATCAAATCTCGTTGTTAATTATATAATGAGCATCATTGTATATTTTTTATTCCCAACAAATTTAAAAGAAATCAATTTTCTAAATTTCAAAGGAGCACAGTACGCACCTGGTTGCACCAAACAATAGATGAAATTTCTAATTTGTCAAAAGAAAATACTATACTGCTCTTAATCTAACTCTGTTATCGACGTTAATTTTATGACAGAAACGAGCTAATGACGCACATAGTTTTGTTCATGTTTTTATCCAGTGCAAGAAAGTTGATGTATTATATGCACGAATTTAGGTAAATTTGAATATTGATGTATTATATGATTACAAAATTATTTTTAAAATACACTACGGTTTTTACCTTATTTTTCTTATAACCAAGTGATTTTGGAGGGATAAATTGGAGAAAAAATTAGTGATTTTGGAGGGAAATCAAGTCATTATTACTCATGCTATAAGAAAAAAAGTTAGTAATAATGACTCGTTATTAATGCATTAATTATTTTTGTCAAAATCAATAATTGGCAACTATCTTGCTCCCCATAATAAATCAACATGATGCATGTGATTTTGTTGGGCCAAAAAATAGATACAGACCCATTTATGTTGGAGTGATTTTATCAATACACATATAACACTATATATAATCTGTTTTGGTCAAAATGAATCGATGAGACTCTTAGCTTAGATAGGATAAGTGCAGCTCAAAATAAAAATTGGCCTTATCATCAACTTTTACTTGTGTAATTATTTTAATTTTTCACTTTATTTTTTCATTTTTCAATTTAACAAAATTATTTATTTGAGTAGATCAAGTTGGGCGAATGCATATTTATCAAACTTGTATTTATTATCGGTAGACAGACTTGTAATTGGTGTTCCAGTAACCTAGATAACATTAGTTTGCAAAACAAGTAAAATCCTAGATACAAACTTGTATTTAACATGAGTGGATCGAGATACATGAATGCATATTTATTGAATTTAACTCGTATTGATAATTAACTCGATTAATAAAAGAGTGTAATTGATTTGTATTTAAAACTTATTACAGGGACAAATAATTTAGTAGCATAATTCAATATTAAAATATTTTAAATGATTTAGATACAAATAATAATGTTATCTACCTTCCACGTTATATTTTTTTAGTTTCTAATTAAGGTTCATCAATACACATAAAGAATGTTATATATTAGTTATTTTGTTCAAAATAAATGGTTGAGGATTTTTAGTTCGAATGGCACAAACACGGGTTGCTTGACCTGATTATAAAGATTGGTTATAGAATTGATTTATATATATATATATATATATACATATTCATTTTTAAATTTAACAATGTCGTTGATTTAAGTGAATCAAGTTGAGTGAATGCATATTTCTCAAACTTAATTTATATTTACATATTTATTAAACTTAACTCGGATTGACTACCTAATTCGACTAATGGAAGAGTGTAATTCATTTGTGTCTAAAATCTATTGAAGAGACAAATAATTTAGCAGTGTAATCCAATACTAAAATATTTTAAATGATTTATACACACATAACGGTGTCATCTATCTTCCACATTATATTTTTTAGATTTGAATTAGGGTTTATGATACAAATAGAAAGTGTTATATATTAATTATTTTGGTTAGAATAAGCTAATTAGGTCTCTTAGCTTGAATGGCTTAAGCACGTACAATGTAGGTCAGTTTTAAATGATTGATCCTTGGATCAAATTCTCTACATGTTTTTTTTTTTTTTTTTTTTTGCCTTTTTTTCTGATTTAATGAATTTTATTTTTTGCCTTTTTTCTTATTTAACGAAATTGAAAAAAACATATAGATAGAATGTATAGACTAGCAACATATATGCGTAAGTATTGGTGATGTGTTTAAAAATGCAATATATATAATTAAATGAAATATTGAATTTTTTTTAAGATGCAAACATATGTATAACTAAAATAATGAAATGGAAATAATTAATGCTAGTATCGGAAAATGTAACCCTTTTATTATTTTTTTAGGTTATTTAATAAAGAGAGATATAAATTTTAAATTTCTAGGGCTATTTAATGAAGAGAGATGCAAATTTCAAATTCAAATTTCAAATCTCTTTAAAATCTATCAATTTTGAGTGAGGATATAAATGACATTTTACGTGGCTCTATGGGGATAAACTAGACATTTACTCTTTAATGATCCTAGATCAACTTGAACCAAGAACCATTTTCCTTAAAAAAATAATTTATTCTAAAATACTTGTTATATTTGTGATTTCAATGAGTAATAAATATTTTTTCCATATTTACTCTTTTGTATATGACTAATAATTATTGCTTTAATTTACTGATTTTCTTAGAGAATTAGTATTAAATTAAAAATAATATAGTCAATTTACTCAATAATTTATTATAATTTAAACGAATTTAATGATTTTCTTGAGGAACGTAAAATTTCGAAACTGACAAGTAATGTGGAATAATTATAATATATTTTCTTTGACAAATAGAACAAATGGAGTATTTGGTATAAGTATTCGAGCATTTTTGTCTCTTTAAGTGAGGTTGTGAATGAGACAATGCATGCTAGATGTATTTCTCTTAGTGAACTAACCTGTCATGAATAAAGACCAGACATGGTCCATGGACCATTTAATAGGTGTGGGACTGAAAATTTTGTGGATAGATTTTGGAATAAAAAATAAAAAGAGAAAAAACATGTGTGCGTATAAATAATTTATCTTCATGTTTTTCCTCATTATTAAATTATCTAATCAACATCATTGAGTATTTGTTAGTCATGAAAAGTATAAAAAGAAATTAACTTTTTAGGTTTCCAAAATAAGTGTACGCAGTTGCTGCATTAAATAATTTTTCGAGATTATGCCAGAATAATGGTTATTGGCTCAAGTTGATCCAGGATCATTGAGGAGTAAATGTTCAATTTATCGTCATAGAGCTACGTAAAATGTCATTTATGTCTTCATTCAAAATTGATAAATTTTAGAGAAATTTGAAATTTATATCTCTTTTCATTAAATAGCTCTAGACAAAATAGCAAGTGGGTTACATCTCCCACTGTCAGCATTAATTATTTCTCATCTATTTTTTTTTAGTTATACTAACATATATATATTTGCATCTCAAAAAAATATATATATAATATTTCATTCATTTATATATATTGCATTGTTAAACACCTCACTAATGCCCACAAATATATATTATTGACCCATATATTGTTATCCATATAATTTTCAATTTCATTAATCGAAAAAATGAAGAAAAATGCAAAAAATAAAAAAATGACGCGAAAAGGAGTCGATCTGAAAACCTATTTTTATAATCAAACTCGGAAAATTGCGCTCATCCCATCCAAACTAAGAGCCCTAATTGATTTATTTTGACCAAAACAGCTAATATCTATCGCTCTTTATATGAATTGATAAACCCTAATTTGAACCTAAAAAAATATAATGTGGAAGATGAATGACACTATTATTTATGTATAAATTATTTAAAATATTTTAGTGTTAGATTACGCTGTTAAATCATCTGTCTTTTCAATAAATTTTAGACATAAATCAATTACACTCTTCCATTAATTGAGTTAGGAGGTCAATACGAGTTGAGTTTGATAAATATGCAAATATGAGTTAAGTTCGATAAATTTGCATTCACTCAATTTGATCCACTAAAATTAACAATGTCGTTAAATTGGAAAATGAAAGAAAAAAATAAAAAAGTGACACATAAAAGGAATTAATCTTAGGACCAACCTTTGAAACTAAATCAAACAACTTATATTTGTGTCATCCGAGCTAAGAGCTTTTAGCCATTTATATTGAACAAAACAACTAATATATAGCATTCTCTGCGGGTATTGATGAACTCTAATTGAAACTTAAAAAAATATGATGTGGAAGGTGGATAACCATTATTTGTATCTAAATTATTTAAAATATTTTAGTGTTGAATTACACCTCTAAATCATCTGTCCCTTTAATAAATTTTAAATACAAATCAATTATACTCTTCCATTAATTGAGTTAGGTTGTAAATACGATTTAAGTTCGATAAATATGTATTCACATATCTTGATCTACTCAAATCAACAATTTCTAGTTAGGTGGTCAATATGAATTAATTCGTCATTTCAATCCAATGCACAAGAGACTGGTATTTTACTTGTTTTGTAAACTAACATTATCTAGTTTAAAACTCAATAACAAGTCCATCTACCGACGACAAAAATGAGTTAAATTTGATATATATACATTCACTTAATTTGATTCACTCAAATCAACAATTTTGTTAAATTAAAAAATAAAAAAGAAGAAAAAAAAAACAATAGTAAGAGTTTATCATAAGTGTTATCTCTATAGCCAACTACATGTATGTCATTTAAGCTAAGAGTGCTTACTCATTTATTTTGATCAAAATAAATAATATATAATATTTTCTGTGTATTAATAAAACTACTCGAGCAGAAATGGTCCTGTATCCATTCTTAGGCTCAATACAATCACATACATCCAGCATGTGGTGTTGATTTGCTATGGGGATAATACAGTTACCAATTGTTGATTTTGAAAAAAATATTTAATATATTAATAATGAGTCATTATCAGTAATTTATTTTTTTATAACATTAACAATTATGAGTTGATTTTCCTCCAAAACTCATTAATTTTTCATCGCATTTATCCCTTTAAAACCACTCAAGGTTATAAATGTTTTTTATATGTAATAATCCAAGATTATTGAGTCATTTAGCACTGGTCATACTGTTACTAACTATATATTGAACTTTGTTTTCTATATTGTGAGTCAAAAAACAAGTTTCTAAATTTTCCTAATTTCAATACCATCACATGCCACAGAAAATTTAGAAATTGCTAAAAGAAAAGAAAGGAAAATAAGACAGAGAACATAAATTTATGTATTAGCATATAACAGTAAGGTATAAATGTAGTCGTATTTGACAACTGTTAGGAACCTTTGTTTGAAAAATTTATAATAATTTTAGATAGATTAATTAAACAGAATTTTAAATTAGATAATTATACTTATTAAAACTTGATAAACTCAAAATATTATAGAGGATTATTGTAGTATAAAGGAAGAGATGAATCCAAATTACGCCCTTTGGTGTATATATAGTAGACTAATATAACTGCTTAGAATCAGAACATGTGAGATAGTGGAGAAAATCTTAAATAGTTTGATATCCTAAGAAATTCTACTGATTTGGAGATTTATTAGGGATTTCAAGATAGTAAAATATTTAATATTTAATAAATTTATTTGAGGACTGCTCAATTTATTGACTAAGGACCGCTTCAAATCCTAACCTATTGACTATCTGAGAGGATGCTTATGAGATTCATCTCGGAACCTATAATAAGAAAATCTGTAATTATTATGTTTTAAGATACAACCCTTTTCCTCAAGCAACCTCTCTGTCTCTTAACAAAAAAACAAGAGATTTCAATTCTAAGCAGAATAATGTGAAGCGCAAGCCAACTTCAAAAATCAGATAATTCAAGTCTTTACATATCCAACCCAAAAGAAAGCATATCTGAACAAGTAATGCAAGACTATACCATTCTAAAAGAAGTCATATGATACATGCTAAAAGGAAGTTGCAATTGCTCTTAAATATTCATTTTGTTTGGAGAGGTTCAGTAAAAATCTGTAAGGGATTCCACTGTAAAGATAAGAGTTTTGGAAGAAAACAGTTAATTTTATCGGACACGATTTTATTCATAATCCTTAATATTTAATCTATAAAGTTTAAGGATTATTTATAATATGAAGAGAAGTATTTGAACTTTGACAAAATCTCAATATCCGAATTTTTAATTAATGATCGATCATTATTTATGAAGGCCAACATTGTTGAAGATGCAAAGTACAAAACAGTAGCATTATAAAGAAAATATTTTTGAATATGATAGTGGTTTGATTATTCAGAATGTGAGAGATGGGGTGCTTACAGCTGAGAGCAAATATGGAATTTGGAGATGTTTTTTCATCTTTGAAACATTTTGACCGATTTGGGCCCTCCCTTAATCAGGTGTTCATGGGACACACTTCTCCCTCGCCATAACAATGTTTTTCATGAAGGATGATATTTAGATTGGAAGTCTTGTAAGCATAAGTTGTATTTCATGTTCGCTGTACCAGTGGCCGGAACACCCAAACAGCCCAGAAATCAACACATATCACACCGGCTGATTCGATTTCCTCCAAGGATCTCATTTCTGGCATCAATTTAGCGAGATGAGAACGTTATCCCCTCGGATCGGCCCAACAGTTACTGCGTCGCCGCCATCAATGGCGCTTCTATCAAACAGGCTCCTGTGACGATGGCGAGTCGATCGAGAGCCTCCTTGGAGGTTGTCTTCACCGGTAATAGAAAGAATTTTCCGGAGAAGGGAATCGTTCCCTGTAAAACGCCTTAGCTTCGATCTGTGCTACAGAGGCTTCGTCTGCGTGGAAGGAAACCGGAAAAGAGAACGGCGGCTCGACGAGAATCGATTGCCGTCTTCGTCGTCAGTTCGATGGTGGGAAATCACCCGGAGAGGAGACGAGAGGAGAGGAAGTGATGGTGCTGTGGTGTGTGAGCTGGGAACGAGAGAGAGAGCACTGCGAGAGAGAAAATGCTTTCTCTCTATTATTATTATTATTTTCCTATTCTTGTTTCTTTCTTTCTTTTCGTTTTCACTCTCTCTTTTTTTTTTTTTTTTTTTTCCTTTCTTATCTCCATTTTTATTTATCTATTATATCTTACCATTTAATACGATTATAACTTAACTAATACCACTTATTATAATATTATCTAATATACACTAATTTATTATTTTCATATACAGTTTTCCACAAATTTACTAAGCAAGAAATTGAAATATTCAAGATTAATAAAGGACAAAATTATATTAAAATTATTATGATATTTTGCTGAAATTAGGGTGTTACATTTACTTTCTTGTCATTTATTTTATTTTGCAATTTAAGATTCTGTAATTTAAAAATTGTGAACCTTTATCTTTTCCTTTTATTTATACTTTATCTAACATCTAAGCTTTTAAGATTGATTATGCCCTATTTGATGTTTATGTTTAATTATTTACCCTTTGTGCTTTCGTTTCATTAATTCTTATTGTTATGATTTATTTAGTTCATGTTAATGTTAATTGTGTTTATTGTTGATTTATGATCTATTTCATTCTTTATGTTATTATTGTATTTGGGCTATGTAAAGAGTTCAAAATGAATTCTATATTATTGCTAATGTAATAGTTAGTGAGTTGGATAATTATTTGGGTTAATGATTAAAATAGGTATGACAACAGTTCCAGACTTGCTGGCTTTGATTTTAAAACTGTCGGTTTCGGTTTAAAAAAAGATAAAATCAAAACCGAACTACTAGTTCTGATTCGGTCTTGGTTTGGAACCGAATTTAGATTATTTTTTTTAACATTTTTAATTTTTTAACTAAATAAGAAAATTAATTATAAATAACAATATTAAAATAAAAAAAAAGACTAAAAGAGTAAATTAATATTTTAAAATTTATTAAAAAGTTATAACTATAGAAAAATTGAGGGGCATGTCGAAAAATGGACTTGTACTCAATTTATATATATATATTTTTAAATTATATGTACTATATATCCTCTTAATTAGAATATAGAGATATCACAATCTACATAATTCGATTACATTTATTTAAAAAAATGAAATAATTTATTTATATTAATTATTATTATCATTAGATATTCTCGTTGATAAAGTATTTGTGCCTATATCATATAAGATTTGAATTAAAAATAATTAACTGAGGAATATTTTTTTTCTCTTTTCCAACTTATTATTTATAAGTTATATTTATATTAATAAATTTTAATATGATTGTAAAATTACTGCATTTAATGATAAAAACTAAAATTAATTTAATAACTAAAAATCATATGTGAAGCGTGATATTTTCTTTTTTTTTCTTAATGGTTTCAAATTGGAATTGCCGGTTTTAATTTTTAAATATAAGGAATTGCAACCAAACCTTAAACCACCAGTGTCCGTTACGGTTTGGAACCTAAAATTGTTGACTAGGGTTCGGTTTTAATTTTGACCGGTTCATTTTCGATTTGAAACCGAACTGTGGTCATGCCTATGTTGAAATGTATTTTTAGGCTTATGGTTTGTCATTTTTTTCTCCTCCCTCCTTTTATGTATGATTTTGCTTTTTTGCTTTGATAATTTTAATTGGTTGATTATAATGCTTATGAATGTCATGTTTTACAAAAATGCATTAAAACATTTTTAGCATCTCAATTAGAGTCAATTTTACTACTTGGTTATGAGTAATCGGACAAACAATAGAGACTGATCTAATGTCAGGTGATTCGGGTTCCTAACACCTTCCTGAGATCATATATAACTTCTTTACCTAGACTCTAGTCAAAATTGAGTCAATTATGTCTAAGGGGGTGATCAATTCAATATTTTTCCTTAAGAGAGGGTGACGACTCATTAAAACACTCTTACCAATGTAAGAGTCTTTTCTTAAAAATTATTTTTTTTTTCCAAAATAAAGGTCACCTCTCTAATGGTGAAACGGTTTAAATAAAAGAAAACTACTTTTGTAAATTAAAATAATCTAAGCCGATCCTACATCTCGACAATGCATTGTAACACTCATTGTCTAGTCCCAAAAGATTAGAAGGTGGACGCTACATTTGGTGCAGGAGGCACCATCCTAACTATCATACAGATCATAATATGAACTATAAGTGATTAAGTATTCATATGATTAGCAAGTAAATTTTTTATCTGAAAAATATTTTAGGAAAATCTTATAGAAAAACTGCAAGAGTTTCCCCTAAAAACTGAGTTTGTCAAAACAAATAAAAACAAAACACTTTCAATTTTCAACTCCAAAACCCCATCAAACTCCAATAATTCACACAACCTCAATAGCACTTCTATATTTCAATATTCAATCAATGACTCTAATCAATCATAAATATCATTAAACTAATGACATTAGAATATATATAAAGTCTTAAGATTCTATCATAAATTTCTAACTTAGAAATTAATTCTATATCCAATCATTAAATAAATTACGTACTTAATTCCATAAATACATCTTAATTAATTATACATTAACTTACATACTCTTTAATAATACATTCTCCCAAATAAATAATATTTATACATGCCATAATTCTTAACTACATATAACTATCCAAAAGTGAGATCTTCTCCAATGATCTACTCTTCTAGTCTTCAAGTGGCAATCACGGTCTTCAACCTATGCATGATAAATTCAATGCACAGAGTGTATTACTCAGTGATGCTTATAAATATATACAAAGCAATGTTGCACAAGCAACATACTTCAAATATATAATATAAGAAAATACATAGTCACAAAAATTATAGTAAATCAACCATATAAATACACTTTTAAAACATATAATTTTACTTACAAATAATCAAAAGCAATCATAATTATCATTAAATCAAATCTTATACTCATTTAGAAAATCACATTTTTACTCTAATAAATTATAGAAACTCTTTGCTAATTAAAAACATTTAATTCCAAATCAAGTTTTCATATAGAAATTCATAAATTACCTTCCTTAAAATACTTGAATATGGCATCACATACACTTTGAAGAAAAGTAAATAAGATTCCATAATTTATACATAATGGGTTTAAGTCGCCAACATAATCATAAAGGGTTTAAGAGCCTACTTATACATATGGAGTGCATCCACTTAAATATAAGACATCCATGTAGCTAGCATATGATCAAAGCTAATAACGTAATGGCATCGAAGTCGAGCATACTCATCTTACATAATGAATCAAATCACACAATAATTCTAAACCAAGCATATAAGAGCCCAAAATAAATCCTTTCTCCTTAATTCTTAATAATTCTCATTATTCATTTCTTTAACCTTCTTAAAATCATAAAAGAATTATAATATGAAATCATTCATTTCTTATGCATTTCTTTTAATTCAAAACTTTTCATAACTTAAACATCTTTTTCTCATCTTCTCTTAAAGTTACAACTTAGGAAAATTACCAACTTTACCTTATTACTCAAGCAAAGCTTGTATTGCCAAACACATAGTCATCTTGGTTTAAAAGTAATCCAAACTTCACATTAAAAAGAAAGGAGAACAAGCCCTACCACCTTAAGATGGTTCAGCCTCTCCTATGCCATGAGGAAAAGATTTTTTCCTCCTTCCTTTAAACATGATCACAAGCTCAAAACACTTTTAAAGACTATTAAAAACCCTTACTTATATTCATTTAATCATAAAACTCATTTATACACAGCTTAAACTTTCTTTAAGTTATGAGAAAAATCATTCAACATAACTTTCAAATAGAATGATTTTTCCCATCAATTAAAATCATTATAAACATCTTCTTGAAGGAATCGTCATTGAGAAAAAGCAAGAAAATCAACCTCTCCTTCAAATTACATGGTTCATCCTCTGTTAGCTAAGGAAGGGGGAGGAGTTTTTCTCTTCAAATAACCATATAAAACACACTTAAAAGATCACCCAAGTTCACAATTAAACATCCAAAAGTCAACAATTTAAACAAATCATACAAATTCCCCAAAAATTCACAAAGTTTCAAAAATTAATAAAATAAAAACTTTAAAGAGGACAAAGTGTTTATGAACACTAACATCTAATTTAAGCTTAACAAAGCTTAAAAATAATCAAATCTTAGCTTTCCCCTTATCCTTGGAGGAAGGCTTACCAACCTCTAGAAATAGAATAAAACCAAACATTACAAAAAGAAAACAAGTGAAGAAAAGAGATTGAGCATGATTTAAACATGATGATGCAAGGAAAATCCACAGCTAACTCTTAGAAATCATAATCTTACTTACTTGCTTAGTAGCAAATCTCTCAATTTCTTTGAGTTCAAACACTAATTAACACTTCCTAAGCTTGATTCTCCAAATTTAATTACTTTCTTATGGTTTAATTTGGTTAATTTTGTGTAGTTTAGTAGTAGAGAAATTGAAAGAAAATGGAGAGGAAGGGAAGGAGAAAGTGGATGTTGCAATGAGGAGGAAGAAGAAGAAATGGCCAAGTGATAAGTGTTGTTGACTTTGAAGTCAACAAATCAAATTGTGCCACTTTATTAGATTTTGACAAATGGAGGGTTAGGATTTAGTCATAAGTATTCTAATCCAAGGGCCTAAAATATTCTCCAATTTAATTATCCTCAAATTATTATTTATCACCATATAATTATTTAATTTATTCCGTAAAATAATTCCTCTAATTTCCTTAATATTAAATCACCATAATTTACTATTCACTAAATAGCTAAATGCTAAAAAAATATTCATAACCTATCCATCTAAATCATGCATACATGCTCTAAAAATACTAAATAAAATATAAAACACAAATATTAATTTTTTTTAGATTTAAATAATATCAATTTTCAGACTGGTGGTGAGGACGATGTGGCTTTCGCACGCGTCTCATGATTTTCTCAAGAGTTTCTCGAATAAACCGAATCAATTGGACTTGGTTTATTTTATTCAATAAAATTAATTTATCCAATCTCATTTTAATCATCAGAAAAATTTTTTCTATTTTGGTAAGATTTTGAAAATTTCGGAGTCACCATCCTAGAAAACTAGGAAAAATTCTCGAATTAATTAATCTGGTTTTAACTAGAGTGAGTTTGGGAGTTGGGTACAGAAATAAAAAGGTGTTAGGTACCCATTCCTCTCGGTCTAAAATCGGCCTCCTAGTTGTCCATATATTCGTCTATTTATTAATTGTGGTATTAAATTAAATTGAGATGTAAAACATTTTAAGCAATTTTGAAAATAATGTCAATCATACAAATCATCACAAATAATAAAATTAAATCATCCACAAGGAAGGGGAGGAGAAAAGAATTACATGTCCTCCTAAAATACATTCCCACTTAATTAATACAAATCAATATAGAAAAAATTATTACAAACCAACAATTAAGAATCATAAATCAAATGAGATTATATCTAGCCATAACAAACCAATTATAATGACAATTCTTTTGAATTCTCAACGAATTACATAAATAATAATACAAACCCCATTAAATAATAAATTACAAACTATATGAATAAATCACACTAAATTCAGGAATTAAAGCAAATATGTTCAACAAATATAACACATCCAAGCACTCAAAGAGCATGATTAATGCAAGAATTAACTAAAAATCATCAAAATACAAATGTTAGTTCAATAAATAACAAATTGCATGAAATAAATAATAAAGCATTAAAATAACCAAATGAAAGAATATTAAATGATGTAAAAATGGTTAGAGATGTTAGTCAGTTAGATGAACAACATACAATATATATTATAGAATAATAATTAAATGTGCGTAAATAAAAGCTTATAAAAATAAAAATATAACAATTTTAAAGTTATTTCGAGCTCATGATCACAATGTTTACTTTGTTAGATGAACAAAATTCACAAATCATTGCAAGGAAAAACATTAAAATCATTAACGTACTCATCCAGATTAAATGTGGATTTTCGGCTCTTAGGCCTAACCCACTTCAATCTCAGAATGTAGGCACGATTTGATATTTTATCAATTCTTTGGCTTCTAAATTAATGATATCATATCATTCGAATTGACTTTCGTCCCATAACAAGGTAAATAGAGTTCTTAAACATTAAAAAATTGAGAATGAACCAAAACCAAAAAACTGGAGATTTTTTGGCTTAAGTCACTCAAGTCAATTGCAATTGATGTAAGTTAGTTGCTATCTGGTGCATGCTAGATACAACTGCCTTACGTCAAATGCGATTGACTAGCGCCAGATCGGCCTTGAAAGCTGCAGATTTCAGCAAAATTGAGACTTTGTGTATTCGTCTCATAAATGACTCAATTTTTAGTATGTTATTACTGAAATGCAATAAAAATACAGAGGAAATAGAGCTTAGACTCTCATTTTACCTTGTTTTGAAAAAACTCTTTGGATTACTTGAAGTTTGATGAAGAACACATCAAGAACACTTACCCTCCTTGATGATCTGAGCTTCTGGTTGTCGATTTGTGTTTCTGGAAGTGTGTTTGTTTGTAAAACTCACTGAATACATAGTGACCACACTCTCTCCCTCACAAACTAACCAAAATCCTAAAGTTTTTGTGAAGTAATTGATTGAAGAATGTATTTTAGTTGTCTTTTTTTGTTGATTTTGTGTTTGTGTTGATTTTATTCTCTCAAATTTGCAATTGTTCACCAAGAGAAGTTCCAACCCCTAACCCTAAGCCTTGAGTGTCTATTTATAGGCAAATTGGTAAAAGACAATATATGCTTAAGTGGCAAGTGGGCCCCATAACCCGTGGGCCCCACAAATGATTTGATTTTTGATTTTTGATTTTTCCCGAAATTGGTTCAAATGGTGCATGCATCGATATAAGTCGTGAAAATTTATCCCGTGTGCACCTGGGACTCATTTCTGGACCCTATTTTTATAGAACCCTAAAAATGTGAAAACGGTCCAATAGATACAGTGTCTTACCATAGGATTACTAGTTCAAGACTCTAATCAATCGAATGTCCTGAATTCATTTTACCATAAAAAACATCATCACCATTGATGGGCCTCCTAAATGCCACTGGTGGGCCTCACAAGTGGGCCCCACTAGGGTCCCACCAGCGAATTGACTTGATTTTTGTGAAATTGTTCCGACTGATGCACGAAGTGTTGCAAGACACTGGGGTATCTCGGGTGAATCTGAAATGTGCTTATGGGCCTCGTTTTGCCAAAAATGTAAAAAGGTACTGAAGGTCGCACATCGTAAACTAGGATCATCATTTCAGGATCAAGTTCATTGAGTGCTTCAACCTCGTCTTTAGCAATACAGGTTGTCATCATTGAGTCTATTTTTTAGGCAAAAATTAAGTGTTTATAGGTGGCACTATTCACAGATTAGTAAATTATTATTTCAGACACTGAAAAATAGGGTGGGTGTTACACGCATCTTTAATTCAGCGACTCCGCTTGGGACCGTACCTAGAATCTCTGATTTTTTTTTTATTTTAGGTTAGTGAAAAAAAAGTCAACTTTGATGTTTGTCCTTTAATTCACATTGACTTGTGATTGAGATTTAAATTCTACACATACATATTGATAGTCATGACATTATTCTCTTCTTGATCTTATTTCTACCCTAAATCCTAAAGGTGGTATTGGGGGTTATGGTCCTATAATGCCCCATTTTTCAGTGTCTAAAATAGTAGTTTATCAGTCTGTGAATAGTACTACCAGTCCGAAAATTGGTATTATTCAGTCCGTAAAAACTACTATTTATATATTATATTTTATTTAATATTTTTGGGGCATGTATGCATGATTGTGATGGGTAGAAAATAAGTTATGAATTTATTTGAAGAATATAAGTAATTAGTGAATGGTGAATTATGGTGAGTTAATATTAAGGAAATTTGAGGGATTATTTTTGTAGAGTAAATTTAAGAATTATGTAGAGATAAATAGTAAATTGAGGAGAATTAATTAGAGAATATTTTTAGCCATTAGATTGGAATCCTAAAAAATTGATCTAGACCCTCCATTTGCCATTAGCTAAAGAGTCAATGTTATTAGCAATAATTGCATTTTATCTTCAACTCTTCATCTTGCCGACACTCATCCTCTTCATTCTCTTATTCTCTTCATTCTCTTCATTCTCTTCTTCCTCTTATTCTCTTCAAATTTCTACTAAGCAAACACACATAAAAAAAACCTCCAGTAAATCTTAAGTTAGAGAATTATTTTTAAGATTTAAGCTTCGAGAGTAATATTTGGTGATTTATTTCAAGTAAATTTGAGGATTTCTCTACTTAAGTCAAGTAAGTGCTTCATGGAAGTTCTCTATATGAGAGGCGTTAGTCCAAAACCCTACGACGGTTTATGGGCCCAAACCAATTATCCTAGAAATTAGTTAGAATTTTGATAATGATTCGTGTGTGAAAGAAATGAGGGTGGAGGTCATACATTTTCTAAATCATATTCCCTTTTGACATGTGTATGTATATATTCTATGTTTCCTTATGCATCACGTAACATATTTCTTTTTAAGCCATATAGGAGTATTTCTTTCATGATTCAGTATGATAATTCAAAACGTTAAAGGGTGAACGAACCAAGGAAGATGATTGACTCAAAATGAGCCAAGAGAGCTCACCCCACTGTTGATGTTTCGACTAAGAAGATTCAAGAAGAGAATCTCCAACTACTTTTTCATTGATACATATGGATCCCAGAGAAAAGTCTCACCAACTTTTGCTTGAAATCAAGTGAACCTAATTAGAAGTCGTGACTCTCTTCTAAGGCGTTAATGCTTGTTTCATTCTCATGTACAACGTCGCCAACTGCCTTGTGGAAATCAGGCATTTCATTTTAAAGGATGCTAGACCATATCCAAAGTTCCTAGTTAGGGGTTTGAATTTCAATATTGTAAATGCCTAGTTAAGGCTTTATCATGTTATCATTTTATAAATGCAACTTTTAGGGTAATAAAAAGCTTTTTAGTTAGTGCCAAATATTCCTGTTGTCTTTTCATAAAATAAAGAGTGTGATAGGTCATATTTTTATAGTATTTTTAGCTTAAGATTTATTAGAAAATTTTGGTATTTTTTATTAAATTTGATTAGCTTTTATTTAGATTTAATTATGTTTTCAATTAAGTTTTCTTGATTCTTGATAAGCTTGATTTGAAGGGTTTTCAATAGAAAAATAGCTAGAATCGCTGAAAAGTTAAGTGGGCCAAATTTCACTATTTAGCCCATGAAAATTTGAAGCCTAGACGGCCCATGCATGGATCCACATGAGATTAATAAAAAAAGCCCACCATAGTAGTACTCAAGCCCAACACATTGGAAGAAGACTACTAATTAGGAAGGAATCCAAATCAAAGTGAGTTTCCTACACAAATTATATTTCTTTATAATTAGGCTACCTATTTTCCTACTTGGATTAGAAGACGCCCTATGAAGTCTATATAAAGGGGGGATCACCAAGGCATTATAATCATGAAATCTTAGATCTCAAATCTTGGTTCTAATCTTTTCTTCGTTTTTTTTTCTCTCTTTTTAGGACTTCAGGTAATCAAGTTGTGTAAAGAATTAAGGGAGCCATCTATGCTATTATTTGACTAGTTTTTATCTCTAAACTCTTAATCTTGTTTTATTTCCATTAATTCTTATTGTTTATGGAATTGTTTTTAGATTTAATTGAGTTTTATTTAATCACTACGTCGAACTAAACTTTCATACTAGGAATATGATGTAGCTTAACTTTTACTCCAATTTATGATATTAGATTTGCTTTTCTTTGTTCAAGTTATAATTTATTATTGAACTTAATGCTTTCAGGTAGAGTTTTTCCTCTAGATTAATTTATTTCATTAATCACTATCGGAAAAGGGTTTTTGATAAGAAAAGGGTAATAAATTACATGGGAATAATAGCTAACAATACATTGGGAGAGCTTGCTAGTGATTCTAGGGTTATTTCCACTACTTGAACAATTAAAATTGATTAGCAAACTAATAAAACAAATTGGGTAGAGTTAAGTGAAGTCAATATTCCTAGTAGCTTTTAAACCTTGATTTTTTTTCATCAAATATTCTTGTTTGAATTTTTTTCCACTGTTTTATTCTATTTTATTTTACTTCCACAAATATCCTCTTTTTTATTATTTAAATAATAGTAGATTAAGATAATTTTGGTACTTGGTATACAATATTCGTGGGACAATACTCTATTCACTCTTTATTACTTGTTGCGATTTCGTGCACTTGCGAAAAGCGCTGTCAGAGTGAAATCTCAACTGTAAATAAATAAAGATCCCTGCTCAAACACCATTAGTATTTAGGGGAAAAAGAAACAGAATCAAACAAGAAAAAAAAAATCATCAAAAGAGCAACAGACATTTTAAATATTTGGCTACAAAGTGGAACGTTTTGATTTCTTCATTTCTTAAGGGTCTTTCCGCACTCTTCCTTTGAACAGTCTCGACTATATTATAGGATAGAATACCGCATTAGTGACATATCACGATGGCGTGTTACATGATATTCTTTTCATGCATACATGTTTCACGATTTTCTAACCTTTTCTTTGTAGTCAAAATAGCTCCAAAATGCAAGAATAATGGGACCAAGGTGTAAGATTCTAATTGGCAAAGGATCGAGTGTAGATTTGTCAAAATAGAAGAAACCTCGGTCCCATCAATAGCATACAAGCCTATTTTCTCAGGTGTCTCAAGTTAACAATTGGCTTTTAAAACTATAAAAAAAATGCTATTTCCCAGAGGATTTTTTCGATAAACAATAATCCATCAGTATTCATTCACTACTTAGCAACAATTGCCGAGGGACCTTTATTATGAAAATTGATTAATCTATGGAAGAATACAACAATGGAATATCGATGGATATTATCAACAGAACAACTGTTGTCGATCACCAATTTTAGGCGGGTGTTTTACCGATCGACTACTGATGGCCTTCCATCGGTAAATATCGATGAAATCAAGTGGTCAACAACATTTGGTGCTGATAACTAGTTAGTTTAGCATAAAATGTCATTTGTTTAAATATTATTTGTGGATACTTTTGCAAAAATGAAGGTTTTCATTTGGTTTTCATGTTTTCCATAGGTTTTGCTAAATTACTTGAAAAGAAGCTTTGGAGGTTGATTTTTAGAGTTTTTATTGAAGCAAGCCAAGTTAGAGCTAGATTCCTGGAAAATCCCTTTCAAATTTTTGAACTTATGCTTGGGCAAGCATAAGAGGAGATTAATCCGAAGTAGAACCAAACCCCTTGGAAGTTTTGAGATTGCGCTTGGGCAAGCACTACAGAGGCGGATCCATAACAGAACAAAACCTTTCGAAAATTTTAAAATTACGCTTGGGCAAGCATAGTGGAGATGTGACCAAAGTTGTTGGAAATCTTTACTAGCTCTGAGAAAAATCATTTGAAATGCAGCTGGACCACCATTTGAGGGATTACGATATATACTCAATTTAAATATTTATATTTTCAAAAGATATTTCATTCTTTTGGGGTTTTCTTTTCTTTATTATAAATAGGATCTAAAAGCTTGTTGAGGATTAGCTCTCCTCACTTTTAAAACAGTAGTAACTCTCTTTAGGATTGATTATTCTTTGTTTTCTCTGTAGCCATGAGTGGCTAAACTTATTTTGTTTCAGTCAAAGATTAATTTCAAGTAGGAAATATTCAAGATTGTGAGATCTTAATGCAATATTTTTCTTCTTTAATTTTGATTGATTTTTGTGTGTTCTCTTGATCTAAGGAGAAACTCCATCTGTTTTGTCTTCTTATTATTTGTTCAATAGAGCTCATCGTTCAATCTGATAGGAATACTATAACTATCAATGAAGTTAAATTTGTATTGTCTAAATTGAATTGATTCAGTAGCAAATAATATAATTTGATTATAACAGGCTTTTAGATTATATTAGAAAAACTCACAATCTATTTTAAATGAACTTCACTTGTTAAGTTTGTTAAATAGGATAGGGTCTTTCTAGTTTTTATTGCTGCTAGTAAATTAAATTTTATCGCTTGTTTAGGATTGTTTGCAAGTTAGGGATTATTCTAATGCTTGTTTATTTAATATAATATTTTGGAAAGATTTTTCAAAAATGCTTGTTAAAAGATTATAACCTCTCAGTCTTTCAAATTATTGAATGATCTCTATATCAATGATCAATCAAGAGGATTTCGTACTATGAATCACCTTTCGCTGAATTTTTTCCCATTGATTTTAATTATTTGTTTTTATTGCATTCTAGTTACCTTAGTTGCTTTTCAGTTACTAATTTGATAATCAAAACCCCCATTTTTATTTCATTTTTCAATTTCTAGTCTTCAATTAAAAATTAGCCCACATTAGTCTCTAGGGCTCGACCCTTCTCACCACTTCTACAAATTACATAGGTTCAGGAGAGCAGAAATTATTTTTAGTGGTTTTGACACTCATCAGGTGCCATGTTTAGGCAGGTGATTTGTGGAGTCTATATCGGTAGACTACCGATGGACATTTGGTGAGTAATTAAAGTTTAGCGCTATAAATTTATTGACGAAATAAGTCGTCAGTAAATATATCGATAAAATATGTCATCCACAAATATATCGACAGTAGTACTGATGGAATGCCGATGTGTTAAATCAAATTGTTAACTAATATATTGATGTTAAATCAAATTGTGGCAGCGTATAATTTTGACTTATTTACCAACAACGTACTGTCCGTGGCATCCATTGATAAATTTTAGGGCATTAAATCATGTTTCCTATCCATTTCATTTCTCACTCTAGCTTTCGCCTCTCTTTGTCTATCTTAGTCATGCCGAGCCCTCTCCATCCTCCAATAGGCAAGTACATCATAATCATGTTTTCTTTATTTTTTGGGTTTGATAGTGTAAAAAACCCTATAAATTGAGCTCCCATCCCTCCACCACCAGCTACTCTCTCACTCGACATTACCACGCTGGCAGTCGCTCCTTTACTTGGATTCCAGTTTAATGTTTTTTTTTTTTTTTTTTTTTTTTTGTAGTTTATTACCTTGAATTTATTATTGAATGAGTATGAAAAATTGTTAATTATGACAAAAATATGAAATTGGTTGAGTGTGGTATAAAAAAAATATGAAATTTAAATGATGAAATGTATATATTTTGTATGTATCTGTTAGATTTCCTTTTTTGTTTAGAAAAAAATAGACTACAATCCATAGAATCGAAGGGTTTATAATTCTTTCGTTTGTATTAATAATGCAATTTAAACAATTTAATTTTTCTTTCAAAAATATCTCCCAAATCCATGGATTTTGTTTTCTTTTTTTTTTTCAACTAAAACCCATGGATTCAATGTGATATTCAATTGATCTCAAATATATTTTAGCGAATTGAAAAGGTAAAGAATATAATTGTATAAATGGCTAAACCTTTATGAACTTTAGTATTATGATTCGTCTTATACTATATTAGTGCACTGCTTGTCATAAGACTAATATATTATTTATATCATAATTGTAAATGGTTTACCTATTCTTCCTTTTAATTTAAATCACAATCTCCCTCAAATGGTTGTTATTTGCCATAAAGATCATGTCTACTTGTGTGTTTCAAACGTGAAAAAAGGTCACCAATGTTTATACAAGCTAGGTTGTTAAATAGCTCAATGTGATGGAAAAAGACTCTTAGATCTTTATTTATATATCGATTGTCATTATTAAATTTTTTAGGTATATTCATTTGATATAGATAATTCTTCTCCCTGTGTTCACAAATTGCAACTACATTTTATTTATTTGTTTGATGCACCTTTTTATCCTTTTGTTTATTATGCGATTCACCATGCAATAGTTGATTTTTTTTTTAATTATTTGGAATTTATTTTGATTGATAATATATGTTTATATGTTGCCATAAGCACATATAAATATATATGATTGTTGCGTACATTGAGAAATGCTTATATATAGATGAAATGCTGTGAAAAAATTTTCATAGATGGACTCAAATCAATAATGGATGCATCAACTAATTGAAGGTTTGTTGAATCCTGTTTATATTGAAAGGGTTGATAACTTCATGAATTTGCTGTTGGAAATCCTGATTTTATGGATTGAAATAAGATTAGGTGTCCATGCAAGGATAGAAAATGTCAGAATAGGAAATTTGGGGAGCCAGTTATTGTGAAATTGCACTTATTACAAAAAGAGATTTGTTCCTAATTACTGTAATCGGAGTCTGCATACGAACGTTAAGTAGGCATGCTCCAGTACCACTGTAGAAGTTAGAAGTTCTTCTACATCTGAAACTGACAATAGTAATAGATATGAAGAAATGGTGGCATATGTTGTTGGTCCAGATTTTTATTCAGACCCGGTTCAAGAAACTCCAAATCAAGATGCACATAAGTTGTTAGACATGTTGAGTGTAGTAAAAGAGAAGTGTTGGCCAGGTTCCACATAACACTCTAAGTTATCTGCAATGGCTCATTGACCATTTATTAAAATGATGTTTTGATGACATTGCTCAATTTGCAAGAGAGATACTACCAGCAAATACTGTAATGGCTGAAAATTTATACAGCATAAATAATTAGTGTAGGAATTAGGGCTTCTAGTTCAAAAAATTGATTATTGAGAAAATACTATATGCTTTATCAAAATCTTATTGTCTACAACTATCTTAGTTAATGATCCGCTCTTAAATAGGCATAATAGACATATAAAAAGAATATAAGAAACAAAGCTCAGGTTGAAGGTTCTATTGCTAATGCATATTTGGTTGATGATGAGTCTTTCTTTTGCTCACATTATTTTGAGCCTGATGTATATATGAGGCACATAAGAGTACCCCAAAATGATGAGCAGGATCCTCCAACAAGGGAGGAGTTAGAGGAAAATCTAAGGATATTCACATATCCTAGTCATCCAATGGGAAAATCAAAGCAATGAATATTGATGGATCAGAAACTAGAAGCAGCATAAACTTATATCCTTTTAAATTACGAAGAAGTCACACCTTATATCAAGTAATATAGTCATTGGTTCTATTGCATCGTACTGTCACTATGTACTTCACTTATTGATAACTAATTAGATTTTTTTTCAAATGCAAAATAGTGTGTACATTGGTGAGATTTGTGCGTGCAATTCAAATATTGGGAAGCAGAAGTGGACAAAAAGACTAGATCAACACTTTGCTAATTTGTTCAATATATATGTTTGTCACCCTTCTATAACTAGTATAACTCATACATCTTCAAACTAACTAATTCTAACTTATGTATTTTAAAATGTAGGCATGAAATAATATAAAAACCATAGCAAATAAATTCATTGTTGATCTTGCAAAGGGACCACGTCGAAGGGTTGATTATTACAAAGGATACTTTATTGTTGATGCTCTCAAATTTCATATTGAGAATTATTGATTGAGTAAATTAAGTATGAATAGTGGTGTGTGCATATAAGGATTGAATTATAGTGACCAGTCACAGGATTTCTATAGGAAACTTGTTGAGGTCATCGAATTGTAGTACCCTGCATTACTAATCAAGAGGATAGTGTTTTTAAATTGCAATTTGTATGATCCCACACCAAATTTAGGATTTAGAGTGCATCCAAAGTGTAACATAGTTCATATAAACCCCAGAGAAGATATAAAAAATATGAGCCATTGGTCTTAGCAATTCAAGCACCATAAGTGTGTTATATTCCATAACCTTATGATAAAATGCAAAGGAAAGAATGGCTTGTTGTTTACAAAGTGAAAGTTAGATAAGTTATAGAGTTATATGAAGATGCACCTATTTTTGACCAATTGCTTGATTCTCTATTTCAAGAGGATGAGACAAATATTCCTACTATCGAGAGAACAAATGCTAACATCATCGAGTAGTTGAATGATCTTGCTGGGGGTTATGATGATATAAATGAGGCAGAGGATAATAAAAAAGAAGATTATAGGATAAAAGATGCTAATAAAGAAAGTGCAGATGAGGAGTTTAAAGAAAATGATAATGGGTAAGGCAACTAGGGAGTATTATGTGTTTTGTATCTAGGGATGTTCAAATTTAAATTGTATTATATACTACAATTTTATATTTTTAATAATGTGTAATTAAAAGATTGTACACTGAATCTATATGCTAGTGTTAGGACTTGCTTGGAGAAAAATTGAAATTGGATGATTCAAAAGAAAATTGCAATAAGTTTGCTTGTGAAGATGAATCTTTGAGAAAGGAAATTGAAACATTGAAAAATGATTTAGTTGCATTCACGAAAAGAAAGAAAACTTTTGATGTTTTGTTAGGAAATAAAAAATTGCCAAAAGAAAATATGGCATTGGCAATAATGGTTTTATGAGCTATAATGTTGGTCAAAACTTTGTCAAAGGTAATACTTCAACTTTCATTGCCTATGAGATGTAACCTTTATGATTCTAAGGGACATAAAACTAAATCCTTCTCCCTTAAACCTGACCCAAAACATGGGAAAAAAAATTAAAATTTTAAAGAAATTAAACCTACTTTTACCACTAACCCCCAAGGACCCAATGTTCATTTAACTGATTTCAGGTTTGCCTGAGAAGTAAGCTAAAAATATAATTGCGGCATATGGATAGCACTTACTCAAGGCACATGACTGGTGATAAGAACCAGTTCACCTAGATCGATATCAAGGAAGAAGGACTAGTTAGCTTTGGAGATAAAAGCAAATAAAAAATTATTGCAAAGGGTGTAGTTATTGTACATCCATTAATTGAGGATGTATCCTTAGTAAAGGTTTCAAATTCAATCTCTTAAGTGTTAGTCAAATGTGTGATAGGAATAGATGAATTATATTTGAATCATCACATTATAAAGTCTAAGACAAGAATGATAACAAAACATTATTTATTACAAAAAAATTTGAGAATGTTTAATCAGTTAATCTTAATGAATTGCATAACCTTGATGATATATATTTACTATCTATTTATAACTCTAGTTGGTAATGACACAAAAGATTGGATCATGCTAGTATACACTTTGTCTCTAAGCTCACAAAGAAAGAGCTAGTTTAAGGTTTACCTAGTATTAAGTTTGAAAAAGACCACATTTATGAAGTATGTCAATTAGGTAAACAAACGAGAACATCTTTTAGGTCAAAAGGGATGATATCAACTTCTAGACCTTTATAGCTCTTGCACCCTGATCTTTTTGGACTAATTACACCTTTTAACCTTAATGGTAAAAAATATGCTTTTGTAATTGTTGATGACTATTCTTGGTGTACATGGACACTCTTCCTTGGAATAGGTGATGAGTCATTTAACCAATTTGTTCATTTGTGCGAGAGGATTCAAAATGAAAAATGTTACAACATTATATCCATAAGAAGTGATCATGATTGGGAGTTTGAAAATCAAGACTTTGATTCATATTGCAAAGAAATGGAAATATTTCATAAATTTTTCTACTCCTAGAACACCTCAGCAAAATGGAGTTATTGATAGAAAGAATTGGACACTATAAGAGATGGCTAGAACATTAATCATTGATGGCAAACTTCCAAATTACTTTTGGGTCGAAGTAATCAATACTTCATGTCACATTCTTGATAGAGCTTTGATAAAATCTGACATCAATTTTTGCAAGTGTACAAAATCGCAACAAGTAATAAAGAGTGAGTAGAGTATCATCCACGAAGATTGTATACCAAATACCAAAATTATTTTAATCTACTATTATTTAAATGATAATGAAGAGGATATTTGTAGAAGTAAAGAATAATGGAATAAAACAGTAGAAAAGAATTCAAACAGGAATAAGAAAAGAAATCGGGGTTTAAAAGCTACTAGGAATATTGATTTCACTTAACTCTACCCAATTTATTTTATTAGTTTGCTTATCAATTTTAATTGTTCAAGTAGGAGAAACAACCCTAGAGTCACTAACAAACTCTCCTGACATATTGTTAGCTATTTTAATCTCGTTTTAATTACCTATCTCCCAATAGTGCAACCAAACATGAATTAAATCATTAAGTTCTATGGTTTGTTTAAGAATTCATAACCTAAGATAATTAAATTATGAAAACCCTCCATGAGTCCAACCATGTAGCTTCCGGATCAAGTTATTATTTTTATGTAATTTATTACCCTTTTCTTATCAAAAACCCTTCTTACGATAATGATTAATGAAATAAATCAATCCAGAGGATAGACTCTGCCTAAAAGCATTAGGTTTAATAATAAATCATAACTTGAACAAAGAAAAACAAATCTAATATCATAAATTGGCATAGAAGTTCAGCTACATCAAATTTCTAGTATGAGAGTTTAGCTCGACATAGTAATTAAATAAAACTCAAATAAATCTGAAAATAATTTCATAAATAATATGAAATAAAAACAATATCAAGAGTTTAGAGATAAAAACTAATTGACAACAGTGTAGACGGCTCCCTTGATTCTGTACACAACTTGATTGCTTGAAGTCTTATAAAGAGAAAAAAACTAAGAAAAGAATAGAATTTAGATTTGATATCTAAGATTCAATAATCAACGATAATTCCCATTACTGTAGTGATCTCTCTTTATATATACTTCATAGGGTGTTTTCGAATCCGAGAAAGAAACTAACTGGCTTAATCAGGAGGAAATATTATCTAAGTAGGAAACTGATTTTGAGTTGGATTTCTTCCTGATTAGGAGCCTTCTTTCATCAGATTGGACTTGAGCAATGCTAAGGTGGGCCCTTTTATTATTCTCATGCAGACTCATGCATAGACCATGCCCATTTTTCAAATCTACACAGGTTAAATAGCAAAATTCGACCTAGTTGAGTGTTCAGCAGGTGCCACGGCCGTGGCGTGTGCATGGCCTGCCCATGTACTTCACTAACTTGGCCATGTTGAGCTTTAAATTTCAAATTTCAGCTCCAATCTTCTTTGATGCGATGTTTGACTTTTTTGCTGCTAAAAACCCTTTAAATCAAGCTTATAAAGTATTAACGGAACTTAATTAAAAATATAAATAAATCTAAGTGAAAAACTAATCAAAGTAATTAAAAATACTAAAATTTCTAATAAAAACTAAGCTAAAAATACTATAAAAATATGACCTATCTAAATTTCCCAAACTTAAATCATTGTTTGTCCTCAAACAATAAAATTAAAATAAAACAAAACAAAACTACCTTAATATGGTTGGAGATAATTATTCACAATCTTAAAAATATCAAAAATCTATTAACATGAAAATAAATCAAGTGTTTATATGCTAGCTCTATTTTTGTAAAAATTTAAACTTTTAACAGAACACATTCCCTAGTATGAATATAAATTAATAAGACTTCAACACCAATGACTGATCAAACTATGATAGATACATGAATTTTTACTAGATTTATTAACCTTTAAATCATAGATGATGAATTTGAGCTGAACATTCCCATAAGCAAAATTAATTCTCCCTACTCAATTTTAAGTGCCACACAAATATCAAGATCAAAAGGTCTTTTACTAGGGTTGTAATGGGGTTTGTAGGATTGATTTAGGTAAGACAAAGAAAATGAATATAGGAGAACAAAGAGTGCAAAAAGTGTATAATATCAAGATTTTGATTATATTACAACATGTACCTTTATTTGAAACGGGATATTATCTTAAAGTTTTTCACTAGCTTAATACTAGAGATACTTTGGCAAGGTTTCTTCATGATTCTTGAATAATCTCTTCCTTGCTTAAGAGCGATTTCCCCACACTTGAATTTTCAATTGATTACTTTTTAAGGGTGCTTCTCTTTTGAATTTTTCTAATTTCTCCACTTGCTAGTGTTAATTAAAAATTTCTCCCTTTTTATTTTCTTAATATGTTTCAATAAAATCAAATCTTTCAACTATACATAATTGCACTTGGGGTAAAAGTTAAACAAATAGGTTTAATGGCTAGGTTTTAATAGCGGTAAACAAGAAAAATATTGATTTATAGGCTTCAAATTGGTTGCAAGGGTTATAATTAACTTATGAGAGTCTAGGCTAAAATATGTAGTTCAACGAAGAATGCCTAAATCATCTCTTTCTAACGTGAGCACTTTAAAAATTGTCTCAAAAGAATTTCCAATTTTGTTCTAAGAATTCCAAGGTTAAATAGATTTAGATCAAAACATACATATCTATCACAATAATTTCATAAATGGGTGTTTATGATATTAAAAACAAATATTCAAACCAATGAGTAGCATTAAGTTAAATAGTTCAAATTTAAACTAAAACATACTATAATAGAAAAATAACTAAATTTATAACAAGTTATTAGATTATGATAATTTTTAATCTCGCTTATAATCATTTCAACCAAATTAAACTAATAAAATAGTAAAAATTTCCCTTCCCCAACTTTGTCTAGCATATTGTCCTCAATGTGAAAAATCAAATAATTCCCCAAACTTGAATTCATGACTCAACACAAAGTGTAAGAATTATGAAATAAAAATGAGCTAAGAACCTCTTACCACCATTGGATTTAGCAATACAATTAAAATTTGAGGAATATGAAGGCATGGAATCCAATGGCTAAAAGCTGAAAGAAAGAAGAAAATCAGTTAAAAGAGCAAAAACGATTGCGTGCTGGTATGCCATGGGCGTGGCACTTACTGAGTGTCCCTTTTCTTTTCTTCTGGTTGTGCCATGGCCTAGCCATGGTGCTGGTTGTGTGTCGCCTATGTGCCACATGCACGGCGTGTCTATGCCATGCCCGTGAATTTTACTAGCAGTCCACTCGTTTTAACGTGTTAATGCCACGACCATGACATTTTACATGGCCAGGCCGTGGAGTCCACTGCCTCTCAACATATTTTAGCGTTTTTAGGCAAAGGGCGTGGCATTTTACACGGCCAACCCGTGGGCTTTCCTGAGTTTAGTCCCTAAGTACCTGAAAGACATAAAAAATAATTCTTTTAAGTTTGGTGAATAAAAATAGATCATAAAATCATTCCAACATGACAAGTTAAAGCCGCAATTAAAAACATACTAAAAAAATTAATTAAAAAATAAAATATGAGTTGTCTCCCACAATTGCTTTTGTTTAATGTCGTTAAACTCGAGTTTTGAATGGCGAACTTTATGGAGGTTTTGAGTGGCTTGAAAATTTCTTCATCATAGTCTCAGGAAAATATTCAGTTGCTCTAATTTCTTTTAACTTGAAATTTGGCCAACCTAAAGTGTCCATGTGCTTTCAAATCCTGCAATAACTTTGTTTCTTGTTCATTAGATAAAAGAGATGCAACAATAACCGGAAAATAATTTTTCTCACCTAAGTATGCATATTTCAAATGACATGGAAATTGTTTCAATTCAAACTTAGGAGATGCACTTTGCTTTTTAGTTTTGGAATAATGAATATCAATGAATGCAATATATTGCTTTTTATTTTGTTCAAATTTATCTTCAAAATTATCATCATGCAATGTATTTTCCACATATTCATCAAAATCATTGATTCTAAAATATTCATTATGATTCATAAGAAGACTGCAAGATTTAAGAACGTCAATGGTTACCTCTTCTTGCCCTACCCTCAATGTCAATTTACCTTCATGGACATCAATTAACACTCTCACAGTAGCAAGGAATGGTCGCCCAAGAATGAGGGAACTTTCTCTATTTTCATCAATGTCAAGTATAATAAAATCAATGGGAAAGATAAACTTACCTACTTTGATGAGCACATCTTCTACAATTCCTCCTAAATATTTAATTGAACGGTCCCCCAATTGTAGAGACATTCTTGTAGGCTTGAACTGCCCCAACCCTAACTCCTTGAACACTTTATAAGACATAAGATTTATACTCGCACCCAAATCTGCTAAAGTTTTATCAAAATCAAATTTACCAATGGTGCAAGGTATAGAGAAACTCCCAAGGTCTTTTAAGTTTAGAGGCAATTTATTTTGAATGATTGCACTACATTCTTCCGTTAGCATTACCATTTTCTGATCATCAATCTTTCTCTTTTTTGCAAGAATTTCTTTTAAGTACTTCGCATAATTAGGCATTTGAATAATAGCTTCTAAAAAAGAAATATTAATGTGAATTTTTTTGAAAACATCAAGAAATTTAAAGAAATTCTTATCTTCTTTAGATTACTTTAGCCTTTGAGGAAAAGGGATAGGTGGCACATAAGGCTTGACTTCTCTTTTCTCTTCAAGATTGATGATGGGGGCTATTAGTAATCCTTATTTGATTAGGATTACGTATTTACATTCTTAATCTAACTAGTAATCCTTATTTGATTAGGATAATGATTCAGGTTTCCTTGTCTATAACCGTTACGTAATCCTAGTTAGATTAAGAATGTCCTAGG
>CANUEP010053066.1:0-22108 GCA_947857235.1 Jatropha podagrica | reverse complement strand
CTATACTTGCTTGATAACTGTTGTTATAAGCAAATTCTGCTAATGGCAGGTGTGAATCCCAATGTCCACCGAAATCTAGTATGCACATTCGAAGCATATCCTCCAACGTCTGAATCGTTCTCTCAGACTGTCCATCAGTCTGTGGGTGAAAAGCTGTACTAAAATCAAGTCTCGTTCCTAGAGCTTTCTGCAAAGATTGCCAAAATCGAGACGTAAATTGTGTTCCTCTATCAGAGACAATAGAAACTGGAATACCGTGCAGTCGTACTATCTCTTTAATGTAAATCTTTGCCAATCTGTCTGCATTATATGTAGATCTTACTGGAATAAAGTGAGCTGACTTGGTAAGTCGATCTACTATTACCCAAATAGAATCATAACGTTCAAGTGTCTTCGGTAAACCTACCACAAAAACCATAGTGATTCTCTTCCATTTCCATTTCGATATCGGTAATTGTTGTAGTAGTCCTGCAGGTCTTTGACGTCCTGCTTTTACCCGTTGACAAGTAAGACATCTTGATACAAATTCAGTCACATCATTCTTCATTCCTGACCACCAATAGTTATCCTTTAAATTTCGATACATTTTAGTAACACCAGGATGTATACTATAGCCCGCGTAATGAGCTTCGTCCAAAATCTCTTTTCTAAGATCATCAACATCAGGTACACATATCCATGTATTATTTCTGAGCACTCCTTCACTGTCTATCACAAAATTTCCAGATCCACCTGTAGCTACTTCTTGCATAATTCTCTGCAATTGCGGATCTCTACTCTGTTCAGCTTTAATCTTGTCGAATAACATCGGCCTTACTCTGAAATGAGCTAACAGAGTTCCTGTAGTAGGAATCTCTAATTCAAGATTTCCATCAAGCATTCTGTGAGCATCCGAAACTAACGGTCTCCTTTCTGCTGAGATATATGATAAATCCCCTAAAGATTTTCGACTCAAAGCATCAGCTACAACATTAGCTTTCCCTGCATGATACTGAATAATACAATCATAATCTTTAAGGAATTCCATCCAACGTCTTTGCCTCAAATTCAAATCTCTCTGATCAAAGATATATTTTAAGCTCTTATGATCAGTAAAGATTTCACATGAAACACCATAAAGATAATGTCTCCATATCTTTAGTGCAAAAACAATGGCTGCCATTTCTAGATCATGAGTAGGGTAATTCTGCTCATGCTTCTTCAACTGTCTAGAAGCATATGCAATAACTCGACCATGTTGCATCAGAACACATCCCAATCCTACTCTGGAGGCATCACAAAACACAGTGTATCCCTCATTGCCAGATGGTAAAGCCAATACTGGCGCAGTAGTCAAACATTCTTTAAGCTTTTGAAAGCCCACTTCACATGAATCACTCCATATAAACTTGGCATTCTTCTGAGTCAGCCTTGTTAATGGAGCTGCAATTCTGGAGTCTTGCACAAAACGACAATAATAACTAGATAAACTGAGAAAGCTTTGAATTTTTATAACAGTAGTCGGTCTAGGCCAGTTAACAACTGCTTCAATTTTCTTAGGATCAACCATAATACCATCCTTAGATACCACATGACCTAAAAAATTCACGCTCTCTATCCAGAATTCGCATTTGGAGAACTTAGCATACAATCGATGTTCTCGCAAAGTCTGTAACATGATCCTCAGATGATGTACATGTTCTATTGTAGTTCTGGAATAGATCAAAATATCATCAATGAACATGATCACGAATTGATCCAAGTAGAGCTTAAACAAACGATTCATTAAATCCATGAAAGCCACTGGAGCATTGGTGAGTCCGAAGGACATAACCAAAAATTCATAGTGGCCATATCTAGTTCTGAATGTTGTTTTAGGAATGTCTTGCTCTCTAATCTTCAACTGATGATTACCAGACCTCAAGTCGATCTTTGTAAAATAGACAGCTCCCTGAAGCTGATTGAACAAATCATCAATTCTTGGAAGTGGATATTTATTCTTTATCGTCACTTTATTCAGTTACCTGTAATCAATACAAAGACGAAGAGAACCATCTTTCTTCTTCACAAAAAGAACTGGAGCACCCCAAGGTGAAGTGTTGGGCCTGATGAAACCTCTATCTAGCAACTCTTGCAACTGTTCTTTAAGTTCTTTCAATTCTGCTAGTGCCATTCGGTAAGGTGGCATCGATATGGGTGTCGTTCCAGGAATTAAGTCGATGCAGAAATCTATTTCTCGATCTAGAGGAAGACTGGGTAATTCTTCTGGAAACACATCTAGAAAATCATTTACTATAGGCACATCTTCTATTTTGCGGGCTTCTGTAATCATCGTATCCTTCACCAGTGCTATGTACCCCTAATAACCCTTCATTAGCATATTTCTGGCTCTGATGGCAGAAATTATGTTGTAAGGAGCCATACTCTTATCTGCCTTGTATGTGATTTTCACTCCACTTGGTAAATTAAAAGTAACCCCTTTACTTTTACAATGAACGGCTACATCATGTTTTACTAACCAATCCATACCCAAAATAACATCGAAGTCTATCACATCAAGAACAATTAAATCCGCAAGCAAGTTTCTATCCTCAATAATAATAGAACAATCCAATATAACAGCATCGGCAAAAATAGGTTCACTTAGAGGCGTAGATATCAATAAAGGAAAATCTAACCGTTCAAGCATTCTTTCTAGCTTAGTAGCAAATTTAGGAGATATAAATGAATGCGTAGCACCGGGATCAAATAAAACTCGTGCCTCATAAGAACATATAGTAATAATACATGCTACTACAGCATTGGATGCCTGAGCATCCCCCTGAGTCAAATGAAAGAGTCGTGGCTGTCCCACTACAGATTGCTGCAAAGTCTGTCCGGTATGCTGTCCTTTGCCTCTACCAACAGAACCACGACCCTGCTGGCCTGAGAATCTAGAACTAGATGGAAATGGTATAGCAGTAGGTGGTCTAGATACACTGCCCATAGAAGATTAGGATGGTATTGGTTGTGTGGGAAAAATAGGGCAATCCCTAGCATAATGGCCTGTCTAGTGACATCTAAAACCAGTAATAGTACTTAGGTCACAAGCTCCATAGTGAAATTTTCCACATCTGTTACAGGCTGCTCCACTAAATCTGCTACCACTCAGATTAAACTTAGGTCCACTGCTAGCACTACTAGTGAAAGTACTTTTCCTTTGCCCAAAGTTCTTTTTATCTTTCTTTTTAATAAAATTTCCCCTCTTTTGAAACCTAGAGCCTGAGGACTGTGAACCCATAGAAAAAGATCTATTAACTCTTGGTACATTGAAACTCCTAGATGACATTGTAGGATTAATACTTCTCTTTCCTAATATTACTCCCTTAAAGATGTATTTACTCTCAATTTGTCTGGTAGAGTCAATTATAGTGCTAAAGTCTTGATCTCTATGTTGAAACAAAGTGGCATACATTAAATTCAATCCTCTTATAAACCTATATACCTCAGTACCCTCATCAGCTACTGATCCTGGAGAAAATCTGCTCAACTCTATAAACTTCGTAGCATATTCATCCACCGTCATGTTTCCTTGAACTAAGATCTCAAATTCTACCATTTTTGCTCTTTTCATTCCTTCAGGAACATACCGGTTCATAAATAGTGTGGAAAATTGCTCCCAAGTCATATCAGCTACGGGGCTGAATATAATCTCTAAACCAGATTTCAGCTGTGCTTTCCATTCTACATCCTACAAAGACAATGGACCTTTCATCAGTGCAACCTAACTCCAAATAAAATTCTCTAATTCTAGCAAAAAAGGAGTGAGCATCCTCAACACCAGTGAACTTAGGTGGTTTATATCTGATAAACCTATCATAAAGAGTACTGTCTGCTACTCTCAACTCAACAAGTGGGGGTGGAGGTGGAGGTACTAGCTGTTGTGAAGGTACTAGCTGTTGTGGAGGTATAACTGGTTCTAGTATAGGAGCAGGAATAGGGGCAGGTACAGTGTCGAGTAATTGGACAGGTATCTGCTGCTGCTGTTGCTGTTGCTGTTGCACCTGAGATGCTTGCGCCTGCAATATTTGTTGTTGTTGTTGCAGCATCATGTTATTCATGACAGTTACTACTTGTTGCAGCCCAGTCATAATGGTATCAAACACTGAAGGATTCATATTCTGATCATTCTCATTTCTAGCAGGTCTGCCTCTATAGCGCCTAACTGGAGCTGGAGGCCCTGAAGAAGCCTCATCTGAAGCATTTTGCTCCATTCTATTAGGTATTCTTCTCCTAGTATTCACCATACTGAAATCCAAATATGGATACAATCAAACAAACATAACAATTTATATTTTTATATAATATTCTACTGCTCAAATATTTTTTTTCTACTATTTTAGTTTAAAGACAGTTACGCTGAATTTAAGAGACAAGGAAGAATACTTCAAGACTTGACAAGAATAATTCCGCAGTTATCTAAACCATAGAATCTTATGCTCTGATACCAACTCTGTCACGACCCAAAATCGTGGGCCGGACCGGCACTAGGACCTGAGTAAGCTTAAAGCCCCCGAGGCCCGTATTAAGCCTAAACTATCCAAAATTCATTTCTATTATCATTTGACTGACGGAATAGTAAGCTCATATTATGACATTATTCATATAATAATCAGAGTTAACAATTTTGACCCAGCTTTAATATTAAGGACTGTTCACATCTTGGGCCCATATCCATTTAATAAAAATATTTTCTCATGCAATATTTATTTTTCATAATATGATCAAACTATTCCTATCACATAGTCTCCAAATATTCAAAAAGAAATACTCCACAATTTATTTATAATCACATGAATTTTTCCTTTTACATAACCAAGTATTATTTAAATATCCTAACTGCGAAGTTAAATAAAAAGTGCAGAAATCCACAAATATGAACCAAATAATTTATACTAACGTGATCGAATCTCTGCGAAGAAAGAAGCAGAGTCTCACATATCAACGGTACTTTTATTTCCTGAAAAATGTTTATGGAAGGGGGCCGAGTTTCACTAAACTCAGTGAATAATAATAAATAATGCAAACTCATACATTCAAGCAGTATGCTTTCACAGTAAGATAAATGGGCATACTTCACAAGCACGTGTCATACATCAGCATCTTCAAACAAATCACATTCAAATATTCACAACATGTGAAAATTAGTCAGTGAGGTCACAAATCCACCTATTGGCCCCAGGCCAATTCCATAATAATAATAATAATATATATAATAGGGAGCTGATCCCCCATCCTTAGACCACTGACACATAGTGACACACGTCGTCCCAATTTCCACCCAGATACAAAAGCACATAATTTCACATCACAATTATTCACAAATATATTCAATACAATAAATGCAACATATGAATGTAAGCAAGGGTGAAAATTATATAAATTTATAGAATCAAAATATTATATATCAAGGACTAATATTATAAAACTGAGATATTATATTTGAAAAATAAATTATATCAATATAGTAATAGAATTAAAAAATGAATCATGATTATTTAAATAATATAAAGAATATGGTATGCATATGAAATGCATGTATGCAGGATGGTGTGCACCATTTATTATTACTCACAGTGACCGCAGAATAATATCAAGTCTGTCCTAGGTTCTGATTTGGAGGAACCGTAGAGGAACTCAGTCGATCTAAGAAACACATATAATAAGAAAATATAATTAGATACTGACTCTCTTAATAAAAATATTATTTTAATAAACCTAACAGTTTATTTTATTCTTCTAACTAAATTTTTATTAATTCACTATATAATCTTACTATTTGCTAGCAATTAATTTATTCACTTATTTTGTTTCTAGTCTAGATGTCAGTTCCAAATATTTCACTATAAAATATATTTATACTCCAAATTATATTTTAACACCAATAATAATAATAATTCATTTAATCAACTAATTAATTAATTCTACTCTCTAATATACTCCATTTACTAAAAATCCTTCAAATATACCCATTAATTCTTAATAAAAGAATTTTCATAATTTTAGAGTCTTAACGCTAACTAATTAATTTACTAATCTTCAAAATCTATTAAAATTCTAAAATTACTCTTTAATTACCCAATTCATCAATTAATTTATTTTATTCCAATTCTCCAATTAATCACCAATTACATAATTAATTAATTAATCAAAAATACCATAATCAATATTTAACATCCTATAATTAAATTAACTCCCATAAATAATATAATTCTATACTAAAATCAATAAATCAACATATAATCCAACAATCAATAATTTACCAAAAATTCTAATAATATATCTCTTCAATATAACAAAATTAACCAAATAATAATTTAACCTCCTATAATTAATTTAACCACTATAATTATTCAATTTAACTAATTAACTACCAATATTATTCCTAGAAATAATTAAATCCACCAATAATATAAAATCAATAGATAATTCACCAATCACCAAAATTAATAAAACCAATCAATCAAAATACCAAATTTAATAATTAATATCCTAAAATCAATTTAACCTCCATAATTCCAATTAAAATTTATAATTTCAACTTATAACCAAATAATCAATTAACTACCTAATAATTTTCAGAATTTAACTAATCAATTACCTAACAATATCAAATAATCAAAATCCTATCAATTAACCATAATATTAAAAATTCACCCAAGCAATATAATCCACAATTAATTTACCAACCAAAATAATTAACTCATTAAATAATAAAATTATTCAACCCAATATTCTAAAATTAACAAATTAATTAATAAAAATTTAACTAAATAAAATTCTAGAATCAATACCCAAAAATGTCAAGACTCCGGTAATTCTTGAATTGGAGGAGGAGGAGGCGATGGCCCGCTGGGCTTGCTGCCAAGGTCGCGCGCCGAGGAGCAGGTTGCTGGCTGTGGTGCGACGTGAGGAACAGAGCTGCTGGAGCTCCCTGGAAATGGTGGCGCGACGGGAAGAGGAGCAGAATAGGGCTGAGTCGCGCGTCAGAGGGAGGCAGAGCAGAGCTGGGTCGCAGCCGCCCGAGGAGGAGCTGCTGCTGCTGCTGCTCGTGGAAGGGAGGCGGAGGAGGAGCGACTGTCTGTGCGCAGAGAGAGAGACAGAGACAGAGCAAAGCTGCTGCTGCACGAAAGGAGGCGAGGCGAAGCTGCTGCTGCTCTGTGGCGGTCTGGCAGTCGCAGAGAAGGAGACAGAGACGGAGCAGGGCAACAGGAAGAGGAAGAGGAAGAGAGAAAGAAAGAAGAAGAGAGAGAGGAGGCTGCTGTGGTGGTGCTGGAGTGGTGGCGTGGCCAGTGGAGGCCTGAGGAGCTGCGGTGGCGCAGTGAGAGGGAGAGAGAGATGACAGTGCAGAGAGAGGGCTGTGTCGGCAATGAAGAAGAAGAAGACGAATTTAAAAAGAAATTTTTTTTTTAAAGTTTAAAATTATTAAATAAAAATAAAATAATAAATTTTTTAATTTTTAATAAAAACAAACCGTCCAAGTACATTGTCGGGAAGAAAAAAATAATAACGCATAGTATTTTTAAAAAATATCCGATTTAGGTCTAGTTTTAATTAATTCGATCCAATAAAAATAAATAATTGGTCCGATTTTGATTCGATTAATTTTAAAGTTGATCAAAATGATTTTAGGTTCCGAGAATATTACGTAGCGTAATATTATTGGCTAATAATTTAACAATTAAATTTAAATGAAAATTATTTTGAAATAAAAATTTTAGGGTATTATAATATTATACTTTGACGTATAAACTATTTGCTATAATACTTATTATGTACTTCATTTTGTTTACATGTAATCAAGTTATCTCAGAATAAAATTCAATCAAATCTTTAGACCTAATTCTTTAGTTCCTAATTTATAAATGCAGATTTTTAAAATTTTAATATATGCAAAATAAAAATCAAGTCAACATTCAATCTTTAATCTCTACTCTTAGCTCCAAATTAATAACTATATACAACTAAAATAAAAATAATGAAAAATTATTTTTTATTGTTAAGTAAAAGAAAAGAAATGAGATGATTTGAATTAATAATAAAAGTCACTTTGGCTATAAAAATAGTATTATTTACATAACGGAATATATGCACATGCACATAAATTTTTTAAATCTCAACAAGTGTTCAAACAAACTATATGGTTCTAATTTTTTAAATTTTTTAAACACTATTTTCTTTTAAATCAAACACATTTAAAATATAAAACAAAATATATCAAAAAAAATTAAAAATGTTTAATCATAAATAGTTCATACATCTATCGAAAAGATATATAAATCTTTTACTAAATTAAAATGACAGTAGTTACAAATTATTTAGTAACGAAAAAAATAAAAAAATTATTATTAAAAATAAACTCTTTCAAAATTCATCTAACAAAAAAAAAATTCAATGTATACAGGTATATAAATATATCAATAAAATATTATATATATTTTTAAATTAAGATTTTCAACTATTTATCATTTTAGGTTAATTATGTAACTTTTATTTAAAAATTTAATTTTAAAAAAATATATCTAATCAAATCTTATAAACATAAAAATGTATTAATAAAAACAATATACTTTTTCTTCTTTTTTCTATCTTTCCTAAATAAAACTTATTTTTAAAAATATATAATTGATCATATTTAAAAATTTATTTTTAAAAATATATCCAATCAAATCATTCAAACATAAAAAAATATTAATAAAAAAATATATTTTTCTTTCTTTTTTATCTATATCCTAAAAGAATAAATATTTAATAAATAAAATATAAATATATTTTTAAATATATCATTATCATATATATTCATTGAAAAATAAATTTAGCAAAGATAAAATTTTAATTTTTAATTGCTTAATTATCTATATGTATTTATTTAAAAAATAATTTCTTTTAATTCATTAGGAGGTCTAATGGGTCAAAATAACACTGTGAAAACACTTATATAGAAAGGAATTAAACTCGAAATCTCTCATTCATCACGTAAGTAAAAAATATTATTAGCTAGTAAAAACACTTGTGGTAGAGAATATTCGAACTCGAGACCTCTCATTTATCACATAAGTAAGAAGATATTATTGGCTTAAAAATAATTTTATAAATATATTAATAATAAAATATAATTTTTTAATTGGCTATGATTACTATTATTTTAGGATATCTTAAATTTCATTAAGAACGCTACCAGTAATCTCATTATTTTTCCTTATTTTTTATATTTAAATGTTTGATTTGATGGTTTAAATGTGAATTGAAATAATATGTATATTCTGATGCTTTTCCTTACTAAGTGAGATGAGGATTTTGATATTCAATAAAGTTGTATAAATAATAGCTTCAGTTTTCAATAAATGTTCGTATGGAAATATGGGTACCCACTAAGCGTATAGCTTAAGGGCTTTGAATTTTTATCATCCGCATATAGTATGTCATGTCAGAGGAAGAGGACGTTATGTATGACCTCAGTTTCAGAACTGTCAATTTCAATTTTAAAACTATTAATTTCAATTTAAAAAAAAGTGAAATTAAAACTAAACCTCTTTTAAACGGTTTTAAAACCACAGATTCTGATTTGATTCCGGTTTAAAACCAAAATTAGATAATTTTTTTAACTTTTTAAGTTTTTTTAGCTAAATAAGAAAATTAATAATAAATAATAGTATTAAAAAAAACTAAAAGAGTAAATTAATAGTTTTTAATTTATTTGAGAGTAAAAAATAAATGTTAAATAAATCTCTAATTTATATATAAAAACATATATTTTAAAATATTTTAAAGGGTAAAAGATTTAAATTAAAAATATTTAAATAAGGAGCAATTCTTTTCTCTTTTTCAACTTATAATTTATAAGTTATATTTATACTAATAAATTTCTAGAAGATGGTAAAGTTCTTACATTTAATGATGAAAAATAAAATTAATTTTATAATTAAAACCATGTGTAAACTATATATATATATATATATATATATATATATATATATATATATACATACATGGTTTCAAACCGAACCGCCAGTTTCAAACCCTAAACATAAAAAACCACAATCGAACCTTACATCACTAGTTTCGGTTACAGTTTAAAATCTTAAGCTGTTGACTACGGTTTGATTTTGATTTTAACTGGTTCGATTCTAGTTTGGAACCAAACCGTGGTCTTGCCTAGAGGACCTCTGATTTGTATTGACATCAGAGTTACATTCCTGTTGGGCAAATCATCCTATTCTTTTTGTATTAGATCATGACGTATTTATATTTTCAACATGTAGATAAACCTGTGGTTATACAAGAACAAGATTTCATATGGCTAAAGCGAGAATATAACAATGGCACCTGCATGGAGAAAGCAGTTCTGCGATCAAAGTAGCAGTGAACTACTACAACACAAGCAAAGGCCTGATTTCTCTTTCTTTTTTTTATTTTTTATTTTTTTGGATTTATAACCATCAATATCCGAAAGCTCAAAGCCCATAGAGTTCCGACTACACCCGGCTCAAGTACTATTGGTTAAGGGAAAAGGAATTCCAAGCACTCCATCCCAACCAATAGTTGATCCTAATTTCTCTTTTTTAACCATACTGTCAGATTATGAATAAAAACTGAAACAAAAACAGCAATTCAAAATCTATATATTATTGGTGCCTTAATGCATAGAGTGTCTGGGATCAATTCCTCAGTTTTGAACCCTTTAAGAACAATGATCCAGTAGAAGATGCTGGGAGTGATTCCAACCTACATTTGCGTTTTTAAGGATCCATTAGAGCTTCTTGAGCACAGCTTTCAAATGAGGTTCAAGGCTAGTGACATTGGTAGCCATTTGAACCACATAAGACAATTCTCCATTAACCAATTCAAAGACACGACTTATCTCTGTCACCTGCCAAAGATCAAGGCAATCCAAATAACTCCACAACATACACTCAAAAATACAAGTTCAAGAAAAACTATTAGAAGGATATAACAAAGGCACATACATAATCAATTAATTTTAAGGAAAAATTTAATAGGAAAGTAGAATGTTCTTTTAGTCATATTGATGCTTTCGGGGGATAGCAAAAGACTTCTTTTCCATCATTTTAGTATCATAAGGTTTAATTCATTTTCAGCACCACATTTTTGTCATAAATGATAAATTATGGTTAGATTTGAGAACCACAGATGCTTACAAGGGAGCATAGTAATGTCACATGATTTATCTTAAACCTAGCTATCTTTTATAATTTTACTATATTATTAATTTTATAAATATTAAAACCCCAATTAGGAAATTAATTTGCTTGCAATTTGTTAGAATGTGTAGGATTTTTCTAGAGAGATTTTTCGTAATTCAATTCCAAAAATTAAGGTGATGAAATCTAGTATTAGTTGTGAATGTGTATATTCTTAATTCTAAGAATGTTGTCTCAATAAATAAATATTTTAGTTGTTTTCTTAGTTATTAATAATGTTTTCCTGAGTCTATGTAATCTGCTGCCAGGTAGCAACCTTTTTAATGGATGGAAAAGAGAAGAGAGCTGAAGAGGAGTTGTAAGAAACTTATATTCAAAATGAAAAGGAAGCTAAAAAATAAAGAAATGTAAAAGAAAAAAAGAACTCTGTTTAATAAATTCTCTTATGATTTCTTAGCTCAATTTGTGTTCAAATGGATCTCCATTTTGTTGGTTCTCTCATCTCCTAACATGGCTTTATCAAGTTTATGTCTTGCTGCAAATCCACCCATCTTTGAGGATGAAAAATATGTTTCACTTGGCATGTGAATGTAAAAAGAATCTTCTTAGCCTAAGCGCTAAGGAAGATCATTGAAAAGGACAGCATGTCCATAAGCTGAAAGGGATTAACATGCCTAGAAACTGAAAATTTGGCGCGTATCCAAAAACTGCAAAAAAAGTTGGTTGTGTCCAACAACTGCATAAACAATTTTTATAGTTTGTTGAGAGAGGCTAGTTATGTTAACGACCAACCTGTTCAAAAAGTTCATTTGATGGAGATGGACAAGAAATGAGCCCTGCCCATACTTGAAGATTGAAATGTGCAAAATGATGATTTAGATTGGGGCTTGGACAGAGCAAAGACCAGCATGTTTACGGTTAGAGCTTGGAATTGCCTAGTAATATGGAGATTGAAGTGATAACCCAACCAAACAGGTTGCACTTCACTGATTTGGAAAGCTATCCTATGCAATCATGAATATGTTGATGGAGAAGGGGAAAAAATTATGTTCAAGTTTCAGTTTAGGTTGGGCCAAGCACAAGACTTAATCATGTTGTTTCTCTTCAAGGCCATTTGTGCAAAGGAAGAGAGTTACCCTTGAAGAGGAGTTTTATTAATTTGCCACCATGAAAGAGCCAAGTAACTTCATGGTAAAATATGTATATCGTATCTGTGAAGTTGAGAAGAATTCTTTTGTGAAACTGGATAATTGCAAATCAGATTTTCAATGTCTAAGTTTGAATAGTTGACATCAAAGTTTGGACTGTCCATGAAAAATCCAAAGAACGTTAGATGTGCGATTTTTCTAGAAAAACCTCAAGGAGTGGTAGAACGTACGAGTTCAATTCAACAAGTTAAGGTGATGGAAATCTAGTTATAGTTGTGAATCTATATGTCCTTAATTCTAGGAATGTAATCTCAGTTAAGAAGTATTTTAATTGTTATATAAGATAGTAACAATGTTGCGCTTGTCTATGAAATCTGATGCCATATATAGCAGCCATTGTTAATGGAAAATGCAGAAAAAAGTGAAGAGCGAGTTGAATTGTCGTCAGAATTATTCAAAAGGAAAAGAAAAAGAAGGAAAAAAAATCAAAGTGTTTTAATTTCACGTTCAGTTTGCATTCCAAAACAAGAATATGTTTGTTGTTTCAACCAAGTTTAGCTCTTCCATTAGTCTGCATAACCATAGGAGTTCACAGATTCCCTGTACTATAGCTCTATATTCAGCTTCTACATTGAATCTTGTAACAGCAGCCTGCTTCTTGCTTTTCCATGTAATCAGGTTTCCTCCAACAAAAACACAATAACTCAAGGTTAATCTCCTGGCGTCAAGGGAACCAGCCCAATTTGCATATGTATAGCCTGTTATTCTCAAATGACCATATTTAGAAAATAAAAGTCCTCTACCTGGAACTGATTCTAAATATCTTATAATCTGATGCACAACTTCCAAATGAGACTCCCAAGGGTCATACATATACTGACTCACTAAACTTACAGCATAGGTAATATCTGGTCTAGTATGGGCAAGATAAATCAACCTCCCAACCAATCTCTAATACCTCTCAACATCAATTGAACTGCCCACTTCTGCCTAAAGCTTATGATTGGCTTCAATAAGTGATTTTACAGGTTTACACCCCAACATACCAGTTTCTTTAAGGAGATCAATGATGTATTTCCTTTGAGAAATAAAAATCCATTTTCATGATCTTGCAACTTATATCACAAGGAAATATCTCAACTTTCCTAAATCTTTAATCTCAAACTCCCTAGCTAACAAAATTCTCAAGTGAGTCATTTCTTCTTCATTATTTTTACTCATCACTATATCATCAACATAAACAGTAAGCAATGTGATCTTACCTTCATGATGTTTAATGAACAAAGTACGATCAACATCACTCTAAATGTAACCGAAAGAAAGCATAACTTTACTAAACCTTTCAAACCACACTCCTGGTGATTGCTTCAACCCATACAATGACATTTTTAGCTTGCAAACTTTTCCCCTGGTCTTGTCATCAATAAACCCAGGAAGAATCTCCATACACACCTCTTCTTTCAACTCACCATGTAGAAACTCATTTTTAACATCAAATTGATATAACTCCCAATCAAGATTGGCTGCACGAGACTACGAAATTCTAATTATATTCATCTTGGCTACGAAGGCAAACATTTCCTAGTAATCAACTCTATAGGTTCGACTAAACCCTCTGCTATCAATTTAGCCTTGTACCTCTCAATTGAACCATTTGCCCTATATTTAATTGTGAACATCCATTTACATCCAACTGGCTTCTTTCCTGGTGAAAGAATTAAAAGATGTCATGTCTCATTTTTTACCAAAGCTCTCATCTCGTCAACCATTGCTTGCCTTCCATTTTGAGTCCTGTAATGCCTCTTGCCAATCATGCGGTATAAAAATAGAAGAAATAGACAAAACAAAGGGTTTATAGGAAGGGGACAATCATTATAGGAGATAAAATGGCAGATGGGATGTTTAGTGCACATTCTAACTCCTTTTCTAAGGGCAATAGGAATATTAAGATCATTGTCAAAAGCTCTAGAATCAAAGTTAAGATCATAATCAACCGGGATTAAAGAAGAGTCACCAAGTTCTTGTTCTTCTGTATTTTTAAGACCTAAAAGCAGAGAGGACGGTTGGTCAGAGGTCTCATGCTCCATGGTTGAATATGTATTAGTCCATTGTGTGTAAGTTTTCAAATTAAATCTATCCAATCTTCCTAGAAGTTTGGGTGGTTGGTCTCTCTTATTATCTATCTCTACACGATCTTCCCCTGAAAAGGAATGTTATCCATCACCTTTTCCATCTGATATTTTCAAGTGACTGGGAAGGAAAATAAGACTCAAATTCCCGAAAAGGTAACATCTATACCACAAAGTATTTCCTAGAAGGAGGATAATAACATTTGTATCCTTTTTGAGTAGTAGAGTAACCAATAACTACACACTTCAAGACTCTGGGATCTAATTTGCTTATACCATTTTGATGAACCAAACAAACACAACTAAAGACTTTAAAAGTTACAATATAAGAATTTTTCCCTTGAAGAACCTCTAATGGAGTTTTAAAACTTAAAGTATGAAGAGTCATACGATTGATAAGATAAGCAGCAACCAAAATAGCATTCCCCAATATGGTTTGAGAAGATTCATAGTTAACATAAGAGACCTAACTATTTCCAATAAATGCATATTTTTCCTTTCAGCTACTCCATTTTGAGCATTAGTATTGACACAACTAGTTTGATGTATAATACCATTAGAATCTAAATAAATATGAAAATCTGCAATCTTGTATTCAGTACCATTATCAGTTCTTAGGATTTTAACATGCACATCAAACTGAGTACAAATCATTTTATGGAAGTTCTAAAAACACGAAAAAATTTCAATTTTTGTTTTCATCAAATAAACCCAAGTCAATCTAGTGCAACAATTAATAAAAGTCACAAATCATCTATAACCAGAAAGAGAGACAATTTTAGTAGGACCCTATACATCAGAATGAATAGTAGCAAAATGAATTAAACTTTTATTATTAATTGGAGAATAAGAATGCCTAGTGCGTTTGGCAAGTTCACAAGCATTACATACTAATAGCTCAAAATCACACTTAGTAAACAAAGTGAGAAATAAACGTCCTAAAACAGAAAAAGAAAGACGTCCTAATCTCCTATGCCATTGAATAACTTCATGGAAAGGATTTCTAGAAGTTCCTAACAAAGTTTGACTGGTATCCGAATGTGAAAAATGACAAACATCATCCAACAGATACAGTCCATCATGCAAGCTACCACTACCAATCGTTCTCCCCATGTTACAGTTCCTAAAATATACAATGAATAAGATAAAAAGTTAATTTATAATTAAGCGTTTTTGTGATTAAGATAACAGATATCAAATTAATAGGAAATCTAGGAACATGAAAAACATATGAGAGTTTAATATTGAAAGTATAGTCAATAGGATATGTGCCAGCAATCGATACTAAGAAGCCATCCACAATGCTAATTTTGTCTGTGCCTTGATACTAAGAATATGTGAGGAAATGGTTTATAGAGCCTGTTGTATGTTTACTTTCTCTTGAATCTATAACCTAAGAGGGTTTTGCAATTTTTGCAAGAAAGGTAAGAAAAGCATTACTTGAATTAACAAAATTTGAGGTTGCAATCTGACTTGAGGAAGAATCAAGTTGTGACAAGGATCGTTTTTGGGACTAAATTTCCTTATTAAAAAAGCTACCAACAATAGATGGTTCCTCAGATAAAGCTCCACTATCAGACATGTGTGCCTGTAGAAGAACTGACTCGCTTCCCTCTGCGCCCTTGAGTTGGGCGTCTATTTAATCTCTAGCAAAACTCATTAGTGTGCCTGTTCTTACCACAATAGTCACAAAATAATTGGTCTTTATCCAAAGAATCACTCTTAGTCCTACTTTATCAATTGTAGATCTGTGAACCATAGCACTCCTCCTAGTCTCCTATTACTGTACAAATGAGTATGCTTGTCGTAAAGATGGAAAAGGGTCTCATCTAAGAACTTAAACTCGAATCTAATCATACTCATTATTTAAGCCAGCCAGAAAATCATACACACATTCTACTTCAATCAACTTCTGAACTTGAGTCGTATCATCAGTACATTTTGCTTGAAAGTCTTGGTAATAATCCAATTCCCGCCATAACCCACTAAATTAGCAAAATACTGAGCGATAGTCAGATTTCCCTGCTTGCTTTCATGAACTTTCTGCCACAATTCATACATGTGAGCATAGTTTCCAGTTTGCGAATAAGTCTGTAAAGCAGCATCCCATATCTTCTTACCTGTATCAAGTAAATATCCTCGTGAAATGGTTGATTGCATAGAATTGATTAGCTAAGACACAATAAGGGAGTTCTCTGATTTCCACTTGTTATAACTCGGATCTATCGAAACTGGTTTTAGTGTTCCACCATCAAAATACCCTGCAAACCTCTAGCCTCAATGAATAGCAAACAGGACCGAGACCAAGCCTGGTAATTTGTGTTATATAACTTCACTGGGCTAATCTGGAGTGAAGAATTCTCCGAGTGAAAAACCACTCTATCTTTTTCCCGTCAACCATGTTGTCATACAAAAAGAATTTGATAGCTGATTCAAGAACTGGAACCGGAAAAAAACACACAAACACAGGCAGCAGTGAGTGGAATAAAATAAAAAAAGGAACAAACACAGTCAAAGCGACGACTAAGTGACCAGTGGGTTTGAGTTGCAGCACCAAAATGGACCACTGGAACAAGAATCGTCAACAGGGTTCACTAGAAAATGCCACACGCCGGCGCATGAAGAAAGGCTAGAAACTTTTGGTAGCGCGTGTGCACACGCACATGATCGGACGGTGATGGGATTTTCAAGGAAGGCCGATCGGCAGTTGCTCCTTCTAAAGTGGGTTATGATGACCAACTTCCTCTCCTGACGGCGCTACTTGAAACTCAGACCTATTTGTGGAAAAAGCCTATGCTGAAAAAACACAACAAGGCTCTAATGCCATGTAGTTTTGAGAAAGAAGAGTGTATTATTTCTCTATATTATGTTGTGTTTATACAATCTCTACACTATATATACACAAAAATTGTTCTAATATAGGAAGTAATCTAAATAGGAATAAACCTAAACTAGAAAAGACAATATTTACTCTAATTACAAATATCAACACATTCAATTAAAAATCAAGTTTAAAAAGTCATCTTTTCCAATTTTTTTTCCCCTCTATTTCCTTCACCTCTCCTATCCAAGCCTCGCCAGAAATTATTCAACCGGGTAAAGAACCCCTACTCATCCCAAGCAACCTAAGCAAGTCTCTTCCTCGACCTATATCCAAGCTATTAAGGGAAACACCTGAAGTATAACAAAAGAAAAAAGGTCTCGAGGAGTGTTGAAATTTGAGAATTCACTTAGATTTACTTAAATTTGAGAATTCACTGTCTAGGTGGTTTCAGTTTTGAAGGGGAAATGTAATCCTGTGTTTTCTACAGTAAGCTTGTTGTTCCAGCTAGAAAGCTAGTGGGGTTACGCATAAGGTATGTGTTAAGTTGAGTGGTCAAGTAGACTATGCATGACTTAGTTATAAAGGAAAGCAAGTATGATTAGGCATGCTAAAGTCTACATATGCAGTTTTATATCTTGTAATTTACGTTTGTATATTAGATCTGCATAAGTAGTAAGAAAATCAATGAAAACTAAGCACGCAGAACCTAGTTCTTTGTGTGAGCTGTGTAAGTTAAGACCTTGCTCTACCATTTCCTCACAATATCATAAAATTGTTAAACGTTCCAAACTGGGAACTATAGGAATATGTTAAACTTTTGAAAAATAATAATTTATTGCAGAAAACATAAAACACAGGAAAAGTTGGTATTCTTTTCCAGGTACAAATATGGTCGACAAAGCATTGATAATTTGATATCATGTATTCAGTCATTTTGCGCCAGAGGAACACTGTTTTGGTAAAAACTTCGTAATGCGCCTTACGGAGTCAAAACGGTAAACCACACTGCTTTTTTGAACTTTTCCCATGATCTTATTCCCAAACTTGTATTTTCTTTTCGATTCCTAGAAATAAAACTATCAGAACCAAAAAAATACCTGCTTCCAAGATGACACCGGATTACAAGATTTTCCATATTTTATCATTTCTCCTAAATCCTAATGCTTTCATTTTTCTATCCACAAACAAGTTCTAGTGATACAATTGCTATCCACATGAACCATACTAGCATAATCCAGGAATATAATCTTTGTACATAATTATTCAGATTTCTGCTACACCTGGTTTTTCTTTCCTACAATTGCAATGATTCTCTTGAACATAAAGCTGACACTAAAAAGATAGTTTTTATTTTCTATCTTGTAATTAGATGTATAAAAATAATAGGGAAATCAATGAAATCGCAGCTCCGAGATTCATAAGCATTGAACCTGAATTTGCTGTCTTGTAAGTGCCCATATTCGTCCCTTGGAAAGTTCAATATACAGAAAGTCGGTGTTAAAAAATGTGTTAGTGTTATCTCTATCCTAACATTCCTCAACAAGCTTAAGAACGTGTGAACCTGCTAGGTATAACACCTTCAATCTGTTGAAACAACTTCAATGATAAACCTCAACAATGCATCTATCTGAATAGAAGAAGCTTATAAGCATCAAACTGGAAAGTGGGTTTTGCAGACGTATTCAAATTTTAGCTTGCCATTTCTGCTAGACCTAGTGGCAATTGTTTTTATTTATAAAATGAAAAAGCTGTCCAGGTACTAGAATCCATCCTTTTCACAGCAATAGAGGGAGCATACAGAAAATCTGGTTTCCTAGCTTGGAACGACATTAGAGCTTTTCAAGAAAGAAACCCAAAAACTTGGTTTAAATATGCAACTACATATTGTACCAAACGGAACAGCAACTTCTAGGACTGAGGGTAAGGTTTCATGTACTTCACGCTTCAGATATAATATAAGCTTTAGCGACAGATTTATTTCTTTACGAGGCTACTACTACTGCTACTACTACTGCTACTATTATTATTATTGTTACATCATAGGCGTTTTTGCCTACTAAACAATACACCTGCCACTACTACTGCTACTGCTACTGCTACTATTATTATTATTATTATTATTATTACATCATAGCCGTTTTTACCTACTAAACAATACACCTGTCGTAGTTACCCCAAAAAGATATTGCATATTACAATTAAAAAAAAATCAGTTAACTCCTATCAGATGGCTGTTCAGTGAGAATATTATTTGCCAAAAGATAAACGCAATGATAGCCTCAAGGTCTGTTTGTATCTCATTGTGAAGAAAGTGTGCAATATGCATATGAAAGTACCATTTTCTGTTTTCACAGGTTATTCAAGTAATGAAATTAGATGCTTCCATGGTAGGGGCTAAGGTTTTTTGGAGCAGAATTTGAAAGTGGAACAAACACTAGGAGTTCCCTCGAAAGTGTTTGAATTTCTTCTTGCTGGCGTAATGTTCAATTTTTTAGAACTGGATAAAGAAAAGAATTCCAATCAAATACATTGACAAACATGATTATTGCTTTGAAAAAATTTAACTTATAATGCTAAATTCAGTTTTCAGAACACCGAGCTGGAAAATTTTAATCCTGAACTTAAATGAACACTCAAGTCAAACCCAATAACATTCCCAGGACTCTCTTTCCAAAAATACGAATTCCTATCAAATGCCGCTTGAATCATTTTCTACCATAGATCACTGCCCATAGCAGATGAACACATAAGAATAGATACATAATTACTTGAAATTGTATTCTTTGATTTAGAATTATTTCAGTGCCAATGAATCTTGACGAGACAACTTATAATTTTATGAAGTTACCTTAGAAGCATTGCCAACCAGTTGACTGTGAAGCTTGATTGTTTTGTCTTGTGCATTATAGGTCCCTTTCTGCATACAAAATTAGCATGAACAATGAAACCAAGATCATCAAATTAAAATTAAGCCAACTGATATGAAGTAATAGCAAAAAACCTGGACTTCGACAAGACCAGTGCTTTGGGAGATGACAACTTCGATAGTGCCATCGGATTTGGGCCTCCAATAGCCACTTTCAGCGTGCATAGGCTCTCCAGAGTTAAGTTTCCAAGTCTTTTGAGTGTAAGCTATCACAGGCTAGAGACCAGAAACGCAATTTGGCCTTACGATCTTTTTTAGCGGTTGAAAATTTGTGAAAAAAGAGAAGCAATTGAAAGAACCTTGCCAGAAATAGGGGAGAACTGGAGCTCTTCTCCATAGGAGAATGAAGTAATGGTGGGAAACCCACCTTCGCCATGGCCCTTCCATGTCCCCAACATGTAAGAGAGCGGCGAGATTGCTGGGTGCACCGCTGCTGCTACTGGTGCCGGCGGCATATCAGCGTTCATAGCCTTCTTCCCTGTCCTAGACACCGTTCAACGCTTATTTTGGCTGGTTTGGTATTAAATGTTTTTGTAAGGTGGAATATATAAATATAAATTCACTTGGGAACTTTCCAAATCTACAGCTCTAATTTTATAGCACCCAAAAATATAGAGACCATTGAATTTGTAAATTTTATAATACTAGTTTTTTTTAAACGTTGTTGGTTAATCTTTATTTTTATTAATTTTTTATTTATAATATAATAATATTTTAAATTAATGAAATAATTTAAATTAGATTCAAAATTAAAATTTAAAATAAAAAATTTAAATATCATTTACTTTTTTTAATTTTTTTATAATTCTTGAAATTCTTTTAAATAAGGGATAAAATATAATTACTAATTTATATTTATATTAATTAAACCAATTAATAATATGTATCGATATAATTAGGGGTGAGTATTCGGCCAATTCAACTAATTTGAATAATTTTTTCAGCGGAAATTTTTTAAATGAATTTTTTTTTTTGTTTTAAATGAACTTAACCAAATTAGTTTTAGTTATTAACCACACTGAACTTTATAAAAAAAATTATTTAACCGATTGATCTTAACAAAACTTTAAAATTATTCGGTTATTAACTTAATTAACCGAACTTTTCCAAGAATTTAGTAATTGAAAAAAAAAATTGTTAAGTTTTATTATTTGTTTTTCCAAAACGACATAGTTTTGGACATCGGTTAATTCGGTTTGATTAATGGTTAACCGAACCGTTAACCAAAAGTTGAAATTATAATTTTTTTTAACTGATTTATTAATCCAAATTTTTTTAATCTAACCGAATTAGCCAATTTGGCCGAATTAACTGAATTAATCGTTTTGGTCGAACCGAATGCTCACCCCTAGATATAATTTATATTTATTAATTTAATATGTCAAAGCTACAATGTAATTTTATCCAAACATGACCGATGCATTAGTTTTTATTTTATGCAAATAATAAATCTAATATTTTGAATAATTTTTCTTTGACGGTAGATCAATCTAGTTTAAAATAATATATTTTATTCAAACCAATAAATTCCTATAAGAAATATAAATAAAAATTATTCTATTAATTTGCAAATAGAGATAATTAAAATATAAAATTAATATACAATTAAGAATACATAGGACACTAAATGTAGAGATTATAATATCAATTCATACAATAAAATTATACTTACTGTATTGAAAAGACATGATTGCAAACTCAATAATTTCAAATTAGCAAAAATTTAATGTAATGATTCTTGATAGTCAAAAGCAACATTATTGTCACGACCCAAAACCGTGGGCCGGACCGGCACTAGGACCTGGGTAAGCTTAAGGCCCCCGAGGCCCGTAGTAAGCCTAAACTATCCAAAATCCATTCCTACTATCATTTAACTGACACAATAGTAAGCCCATATAATG
>CANUEP010053037.1:0-25397 GCA_947857235.1 Jatropha podagrica | reverse complement strand
CCAAAAATAGTAAAGAAAATATTAACTATGCATCGTAATTTTTCCGGACTAAAATAATACCAAGTCCCGGACCGATGGTACTATTCACAGACCGGTAAATCACTATTACCGACACTAAAAGAAAATCAGTCTGTTACACTAATATCAACTAAGATAGGGCGCAAGGACTTGTATATTAGTCTTATATAATATTGTTAAATGATGAATTATTAATCAATCTCTAGATCTGATTAATAATTAATCACCTAACTATTAGCTTTGACTTAAGGAAGGTCCAAGTGTGAGTGAAAGTCGAAAAGATTAACTTTTGAGAATCGAGTTAGGCTTTGAACTCAACTATGGAAAATGAGCAAAGTTACTCTTGGTAGTAGAATCACAATAGAGAGTATGAGAATCGTTTATGCTTAAGAACCGCTCCACCAAGCAACAAGAGGTGCTTGAAAGAGAGGGGGGAGTGTGCCTTTTAGAGATAAAGAGGGTGGCTGAGCCAGCCTGGTCGGCGCCAGCCACCACTAAATCGGCACTAGAAACCCCTTTTCCAGCTCTAGTGGGGAGCCCCTGAGGCACCCTGGTCAGCGCCATCACTTGGGGTGATCGGTGTTGCTGTTGGGCTGGTCGGCATCGATCAAGGCAAGTTACTAGGATGACCCTCCCCTTTAGTTTTTGGGTTTTCAAGCTTCCAGGAGTCTGTTCAAGGCCCAAACGACGTCCGATCTAGCTGATTCTCGTATCGTTTGAACCGTGGTAGAATATTCTAAAGCTTGGTGCTGAAATCATGGTCAATAGTAGGTATACCTTCATAAGTCATTTGTATGAGGATCAGAGTGCATAAAGTTCTACCATCAATCAAGATTGTGGGTTTTCGAGAATGCCACTCTTAGTGTGGGCTTATAGGTGTGCCGACTAATTTTGGGGTTAGTTTTAAAATTGGTTTTGGGATTTTACTAGACAAACTAAGCTTAATTTGCTAGATGGACTGAGCTTAAAGCATGCAGAGTGGTAGACAGACAAGCTTAATAGTTGATAAGGTGTTGGATAGACCAGGCTTAATTGACAAGTCTAAGTTTAAGGAACGACACCCTTGTGCTTCTAACGCATTTGGATCAGAGCTTCACAATTATTGTCAACTAAGGAGGTCGAGTCTTTCTCCAATATAAGCTAAGGTAAGGTGCGAGGACCCATATTATAGTCTTAAACTATTGTTAAGTGTTGAATAATTAATAAATTGCTAGATTAATTAATAATGAGTCAGCTAACTAGTAGCTTTGACCTAAGGAAAGTCAAAGTGTGATTAAAAGTCGAAAGGATCAACTTTTGAGAGCCAAGTCGGGCTTTAACTCAACTCAGGAAGAAGAGCAAAATTAGACTTTATGGTCATAGAATCATAAAAGTGAGAATGAGAGTCGTTGATGCTTGAGAAGTGCTTGATCAAGCAATAAGAGGTATGTTCAAATGACGGGGAGTGCCATATTTATAGTCAAGAAGGTGCCTAAGCTAGGCCTGATCGGTGCTGGCGACCTTTAGATTGGCGTTGGTGACCTCTGGATTGGCATCAAATGGGTGTCTCGGCATCAGTATGATCGGCACTGGCACTAGGCCAATCAACGCCAGCGCTATGGTGGTCGGCATCGATCCTGGCTGATTACCAGAATGCCCACTTGTAACAGACTATTTTTTAGTGTCGTTAATAGTGATTTACCGATCTGTGGATAGTACCATCTGTCCGAGACTTGGTATTATTTCGGTCCAAAAAAATTACTATGTGTGAGTAATATTTTATTTAATATTTTTGGAGTATGTTTGCAAGATTTAGATAGGTAAAAAATATTTCATGAATATTTTTTGTGAATTAAGGCATTTAGTGAATATTATTTCTAGTGTGATAAATGAGAAATTATCTTTGTGGATTCAATTTAACTAATTAGTGGAGTTAAATAATATTTGAAAGAGAATTATTTGAGGAATATTTAGAGCCATTGGATGAGATTACTAAGGACTTGATCATAGCCTTTGATTTGGCATAAATTAAGAACTCAAGTTTGACTTTTCCACCTAAAATCTACCACTCACCAAGCAACACCTACATCTTCATCTTCATCTTCTTCTTCTTCCTCTCATCCTCCATGCCACTCTCTTCTCTTTCTTTCTCTTCTATTTTCTTGAATTTGTTACTTCTAAACTACACAAATCACATAATTAAGCCTTGGATAAATGATTAAAGCATAAGAACTAAGTAAAGGGAGTTGAAATTTGGAGTTCCTAAGCTTGGAATTTGGAGATTGCCATTAAAGCAAGTAAGTTGTGGTTTTTAAGTTTTGTGATTTAATAAGTAGAATTTAATGTTTAGGCATGGGATTAATGCATTAAATCATGCTCCATTCATTTTCTTTTTTAATTTTTTATTCTAATGGATATTTTTCCTACTTTAAAGAAGTGGGAGAACCTTCACCTAAAGGCAAAGAGAAAGTGCAAGATTAAAGCTTTCCAAGCTTATTTAAGCTTGCCTTTAAGGTTAGTGCAATAATATTTCCATTCCTCTTTCAATTTCTTTAAGTTTGTAATTTTTAGGTTTTGAATGGTTTTTGAGAAATTGTGTGAATTGAGTTGGGAAAATGTATTGTGATTGTTTTAATATGATTTTTCATGCTTGATAAGCATAATGCAATGCATGGAAAAGAAGGAGAGCACTCCCTTCCCCTTTCCCCTTCTTTGGCCGAACCCTCCTTAGAGGAAGGTTTTGATTTTTTTTTATTATTAATTTATTCTTGCTTTTGATTACCTTTGATTGTAAATGAGTTTTGACATGAATTTCCTTTAAATAAGTGTGGTTGTTTTGAAAAGAAATCTTTTCCCCATTATTTTAGAAGAAGAGGCTGAACCTTGGTAAAGTGAAGGGCCTTGGTGTTTCCTTGATTTTTAAGCTTGATACTAATTTTAAAGAGGTTGCTAATGAGTAATTTGATGTTGGTTTAATGCTCTAATTTGAATTCTAATGTTTTAGCAATTTTCATGACTTAAAAAAGGTTTTAAAATTATAAAATGAGTTTATTGTTAAGTCTTTAAAATGATGAAATTAATAGTTTTGAGAAATGGTTTTGAGATAGTAATTAAGGTTTTTGATGGAGGAAACCATTCCTCCCTTATTTCCATAAGAGTGGCCGAACCTTCTTTAGTAGGTAAGGCTTGATTTTCACTCTTTTCAAAGCACTGATTTAAGTATTTTATATTATATTATATATATGATTTGAATATGTCCATTTGAATTTATTAAGTATGAGAAAAGGAGAAGGTGGTGGATTTTCGTAAGTTGTAGGTTAAGTGATTTTGAAATAATGAATAATTAAGTGATAAAGTGTTTTGATTAAGAATGATTTGATTTTGGGCTCTACTGTACATAATTGAAAAATAGTAAAATGAGATTGATATTGATATATGAGCATGCTTGAGTTATAAGCCCATTCTATTATATGAAATCTATTATCATATGTTAGGGTTATCAGCCCTTATAAATAGGCGAATGCGCTTATTATTTGTGGTAGTGCTTGCACAGGCTACGATTATGTGATATGTGGTGGCGATTTCATAGGTCACGTTTATGAGATATGGGGATGGTAGTTTCACGGGCCATGATTGAATGAATCTGGTTATATTTCTTTTATGTATGTGTACGAGCCCTTAATTAAGAATGGAATTTTATTCTACTATAAGAAAACGAAGATATATTTGTATTTATGGATTTCCTTAACTAAGAACGTAATTTTATTTCGTTATAAGAAATCAAAAATATACTTATATTTATGACATTTTCCTTATTGTTATCGGATGATGTATTAATCTTTAAGTGTGAACTTCTTTATGGTTTTCAAAATATTTTTATTTAATTAGCACATTTTCAGTGTTTAATATATATTTGAATTGAGTATTTTGAAACATATTTGAGATTTGTTACTTTGGCATTTCTTGCTATTTTAATTGATATTTATTTAGCACCACTGAGTCTTTCACTCAGCACGTTGATTTTTATCACGCGCAGGTTATGAGCTGTGGGGGCTACTCAAAGACCGAAGGAATAGCATCAGAGTAGAAGTATATATTTTAGGTAGGCCATGTATTAAAATGTGAATTATGGCATAGATAGAGTTATTGTAAACAGTATTGAAGTTGTAAATATTGATAATGTAATTAAAGAGATTGATGGTTATTTAAGTATTTTGATCTTATTATATTTATGGCGTATGAATGTATATATATTTATTCTTGGAATGAATGGTATATTAGCATTATAGGACTTATGTGAATGGATACATACATTTAGAAGTGCTGTAAGTTTTTGAGTTGATTGGAGGAGAATTTATATTGAAAGTGTATGTTTTCTTTGTGTGGCAAGTAAATTTTTAGGGGAAACTCTTGCAAATTTTTCGTAGGAATTTCCTTAAATATTATTTTTAAATTTTAATTACTTGCCTCCTTATGAAAACCTCGATACTTTCAATATATGATCTAGAGCTATTAAGTAAGATAAGACGGTGCTCCAGCACTGAATGTGGCATTCATCATCTGATCCTTCAAGATTAGGCAGCGGGTGTTACATTTAGTGGTATCAGAGCCTGACCCCTTCCAGTAGATATAAGGTTCGAGGACAAACCAAGCGGAAGCTGGTAGGCCTGTGACATCCGACCCAACAAAGCAATCTTAAGAGGGTAGGCAGAGTAGGGCTCCTAGTGAGCTTCTAGGATGGCAGGCTAGCTAGGGGTAGTGGAATGCAGGACACAAGAATGAATTGGATCATATATCGAAAAGAGGGTAACTAATCATCAGAGGCGTCTTTTGGTGGAACAGCTGGAGAGTTGGAAGAACTTCAGGGTTAAGCGTGCTGGCTTGACAGAAATCCTGGGATGGGTGACCTCCTGGGAAGTTTCCATTTCATCTGTGGGTCTTGTAGTAGAGGGCAGAGGACAAAAAGCCTTTAATTTGTTCAAAGGCGAGCTGGCATTTGTCATCCCACCTAAAACCTTTAAGCTGCTTCAAGGCTTAATAAAAGGGCATGCATCTCTTAGTTGAGAAGGCGAGCTGGCATTTGTCATCCCACCTAAAACCTTTAAGCTGCTTCAAGGCTTAATAAAAGGGCATGCATCTCTTAGTTGAGCAGGAGATAAATTGTCCTATGGCGGTAATTCAACCATTCAACTATTACACTTCATGGATGTTTGTGGGTGCCTGCATCTAAAGGATCTCCTTTATATTCTTAGGGTTTACCTCTATCCCTCTTTGCAATATTACAAAGTGAAGAAACTTCCCAACTTTTACCCCAAACATGCATTTGTCTGGGTTGAGCTTCATGTTGAATATGTTCAAGATTTCAAATGCTTCTTGTAAGTCCCTTGGATGGTTTACAGCTCGAATACTCTTCACTATCATGTCATCCATATAGACCTCTACAATTCACCTGATTTGATCCCTAAACATGCTATTAACTAGTCTCTGATATGTTGCCCCAGCATTTTTTAACTCGAAAGGCATGACTTGATAGCAATAGATGCCTCGATTGGTCACAAAGATGGTTTTCTCTTCATCCAATTCACTCATTCTTATATGGTGATACCTAGGTGTTGCATCTATAAAACTGTACACCTCATATCCTATTATTGAGTCTACCAACTGATCAATGTTAGGTAGAGTGTATGATCTTTTAGGTGCTTTGTTCATATCGGTAAAATCAACACATAACCACTATTTTCCAATGGATTTTGGTACAAAGACTACATTTACCAGCCATTCTAGATAGCTTACCTCTCTTATTAATCCTACCTTCAAATGTTTATCAACCTTGGTGGCTATGACTTGCTGCCTTTTCGAATCATGGTTTCATTTTTCTACTTAATTGGTTTAAAGCTTGGGTCAATGTTGAGCTTGTGGGATATGACATCAGGATTGATATCGATTATGTCCTCTGTAGTCCAGGCAAAGCTCTAGACATGATTCTTCAAAACCATTTTCATATCCTCTTGTACTTCCTTTGGTAGGTCAACTCCTAGCCTTAAGTGTTTCCCTTTTCTACTTCCCATGAGACGAGATCGGCCACCAGCATTGGGCTCAAATCTACTTTCTTGTTAGGAATGTCAAAAGGAAGGTGCTCTACTGGCTCCATAGGTGATTCCTCCTTTGGCATCCACATGATTGGTCAGGTGAGAGGTAAACTTTTCAGCGCTATCATATATGCTTCCTTGGCCACTTTTTGATCTCCTTCAATGGCAACAACTTCGCCTTTATCAAACTAAAATTTCATCAATAGGTACTTGATGCACGTGGCAACTTCTAGTTCGTATAGGGCTAGTCTGCCTAGTATGGCATTGTAAGAAAAGTGAATGTCCACCACCATGAATTTTGATTTCAATTTCCTTGATGACTCTTCATTTTTGAGCTCTAGTGTTATGTCTATGGACCTAGATACTTGTGCGGGCTTCCCTACTAAGCCAACCAGTGGAGTTCGGATTGATTTGAACCTCCCCTAATCCGACTTCAGAGCTTTGAATACATCCATGGTTATCAGGTTAACCATAGTACCTTCATCAATTAGAATTATTTTCACTAAAAAATTCTCCAATATTCACTTGATTACCAAGGCATAATTGTGCAGGGCATGTATGTGCTCGCTGTCAGCCTCCGAAAATGATATTCAGTCTCTATTAGGGTAGGATGGAATATATCTCTGTGGCTTTCCTTTTCCTCATAGAATTGTTGTCACCCCCTGATGAACCACCAAATATGGTATGGATGGTACTCAAGGTGTGACACTCTCTAACTAATTTGCCTTCCAACTCACTTTCTAGCCGGTCTTCCCCAATAAACTGCTTTAGCTTGTCTCTTTGCACAAAATGCTCTATCTCCTTCTTTAATTGCCAACAGGCCTTATTTCGTGGTCCACATCTATATAAAACTCATAATATTTGCTCCTATCTCATTGACTTGAGGTATCCTCCTTCAGTTTTCAGTGGTAGTAGAACTGGATTCGGTCACCCTATTCTCGAGTCCATGATAAAATCTATGAACGTGGCCAGTTCATTAGGGTGAGTCCTTTACCTCTTGGGGATCCATTATTTCTTGCGTAGGGAGTTTGGACAGAGTAACTAGTATGTGGGGGTCGGATGGGCGACTTTCTAGGGGTGATCGCCTCCTTAACGGAGGCGAGTGTCTCCTATGCCTATGTCTCTTTTCTTTGGGTGATATACGTTGTTAAGCCTCATAGGCTTCATCTAGCTTAGTATATTTATGAGCCCCTGCCATGAGTTCAGTAAAAGTCAAGGGGGTATATACTCAAACTTTCAAACAGCTTATTATATCTGCAATTTTAGCCATGGTGCTGACGACTGCCTCATCGTTAAAGTTTTCCACCTGCATTGCCATCCTTTAGAATTTGGATATATATTGTCTCAGGGTTTCTCCTTCTTCTCTTTTTAAGTCCATTAGATCAGAGGAGATTTTCCTATATGGGTCACACATTATGAACGGACTCCAAACGTTGTGGCCAATTGCAAGAAAGAATGAATGGATCATGTTTTGAGTGTTTGATACCACTCTTATACTGCCCTTTTAAGAGTAGTTGGGAAAACCTTACACACCAGATCCTCTGAATTTGTCTACAGATAAATCATAGTTCGGAAGGTCACCAAGTGACTTCTTGGATCGGCACATCCGTCATAAGATTAGAAAGTAGGGAGCTTTTGATTATAGGGATTGGCGCCCTTTGAGATATGCTTTCGAGTCTGCTTCTTCATATTCATCAAATATCAAGTGGCTTTGGTGCTTAGGGGAAGATGGATGGATTTTAGCCTCTGGGTGAGGGGGGTTCATGGGTTTGGGAGGTAGAGTCAGTTCGCCATTAGGTGGAAGGTTCTCCAAGAGGCTTTTCAATGTTGTGGTGAACTATATTTACGCTTGGGCAAGGGTAGCAACGATCTATGGATCGGTAGTAGATGGGAGGGTAAAGGTGAATTGTTGGTTGGCCTTCCATGGTAGGGTGCTCAGTTGGGTTGGTGGCTTTGAGAATCGAGGAGAAAACTATGCAGATTTCTTAAAGTCGAAAGGGTTGAAGTTGTGTTCCATGCTTACCGCACCAATTGTTAAACTCTTAAAATCTGAGGTATGGTAAATTGTGAATTAACCTGTTTTTAGGGTGAATCTAGGACATATATAATGGAGTTTGAGTAATCTGCATAGGATAAAGATTATAAGTCTTAAATTAACTATTAACTAATAGCATGCATGTGCTATGCATAGTAAATATCTTTAGTTATAATCTTAGAAATATTGTCATAATATTTTAAAATATGAAATTTAATTAAGACAAAATTTATAATTTAAATTATTTATAATTTTATATTTATTAATTTTATTGAAATTATTTAAATTAAAGAAAATCTATTTCAAATTGAAAACATTAGACTGGTTTTATAAAAATGATGTCTATAATAAAATTGAAAGAAAAAGAAAATATATATTAAAAATCATTGATTTTAATTTATTTTTGAATTAATAAATTTTCTTGAATGATATTAAAAGTAATAAAATTAATGGCAATAGAAATTTAATCATAGACATATATATAATTCTTAATGATAATTTCATATAAACCATTTTCTCTTGTGATTACTTAAATTTTTCTAATTTGATAGTGTAAAAGAAATCAGAAGAGAAAAAAATATATTAATGTTGAAAAGAAATTGTATGAGAATTATTAAAATAAAAAAAAATTGATCTTACCAAACCTCAAAGAGCTCCTCTATTTATAGTCTAATAATAAGCGATTAATGGCAATTCAATATATTATCATGAAAACTAATAAAAAAAACTATATATTACAATTTTAAGACAAATAAATATTGAAACTTTTGGACATTTATTGTTAATAAAACTATTAATAAATATTTTCATCATTAATCTTCTCTATCGTTCTTTTACTCATATTTTCATCATGAATAATTATAATTATTTATTAATATGTATTAATTTTGATATTTGAATAATAATTAATATCAATATTTATATAATAATATAACTAATAATTAAATTCTACGTGACATTATAAAAATTTAAAAATCTTCTACAATATTATAATCTCGTGTGTTATTACTAAGAATCTTATATGAGAAGAGAAAAAAAAATACATTCATTTATGAAGTGTCACACACTCATTCATTAAATATATTTTATTATTATATATTAACATATAAATATCCAGTACAACAGATAGGAAATATTTCGCAACATTTTTGGGTGCCACAAAATTATTGTAAATATATAATGGTGAATTTATATATTCTTCCTTTTACTTTTACCTTTTTCTTTTTAAAGGATTTACTTTTATCTTATTTTACATTGAAAGCGTAAAACGTCATAAGAATGATGATGTTAATTAGTTTTACCATTGTGGGTTGATGAAGTAAGAATGTTAATTATAATTGGTAACAAAATTCAACGATTGATGAAAAGTCAATTATACATTATTTGTAGGGGAATCGTCTTTTGACTTTAATATTATTATTAGTAGCAGTGTGAATGCGTATCTGGGAAGCAAATCGCATCTAGAAGGAAATTAATTTATTTTATATTATGTAAAATGGAAGGAAAGGAAGATTAATTACTATTTTATAACCATAAAGGGAGAAAATTATGCAATAATATTAAACAAAATTAAAGGAGTGCCTTCAAATTCAACAGTTGGGCTGACAATATTGCATGAATGACGCCATTGCTACCTTGCCAAGTCTACCAAAAATTAAAAAAAAAAAAAATTCGGAAAACTTTTGCTGAGCTTAAAATTAACTCGTTATAGAAATACTAAGTCTGAACTCAATTTGAATTTAAAAAGCTATGCTCAAATTTGACTTATTTATTAAATGAAAGTTGGCTCAAACAAATTTGATATTGAGTTTCAATATTAATAATACTGAGAAAAAACAGAAATTATAATAAATAATTTTATAAACAGGATTCTGTTTAAATGATTTAAGTAATAAAATTATTTAAAAAAAATATATCTTTTGCAGGTTATTTAAAGTTTTGATCTACGCTATTAGTTTATTACAAATCACAAGCCGTCTTTTTATTTAAATCTTTTAAATAAATAAATTATAACTAAAATATATATGTACCTTTTTTATTTATGTAAACAATTTAAATAAATAAATCATAATACATAGTAATAGAATTTTCAATTTAATCAATTATATTTATTTATTTAACTGTTTAAATAAATAAATTATAATTATAATATTAAGTTTATTTAATCTAAAATTTATCTTAATAAGTTTGAAGATAAATCAATTAAGGCAATATTTAAGGTAAAATTGTAATTAAATATAAATTATAATTTTGACATTAATGTCCCAAAACTTATTTGTAATTAAATCATACTTGATTCGATTTCTCGTTTTTATTTTCTCATATCCATACTTATTATGTGTGACCTTCTAGATTTCAAATAGTTGACAAGAAATATAAATTAAATTAATTAAATTAATATTTGAAAGTCAAGTATATTATCTAGCAACATGTTAAGAATACTCAAATATTTAAAAAATTAAAAGTGGTTTGACTTAACTTTTTAGTGCATGTTATCAGTGTAATTAATATCACTTTATCATTAATGTTATGATTTAGTAATTATGCATGAAGTTTGTTTGTCTTACTAAATGATGTTAGTTCTCTTAATTTTAGTCATTGATCATTTGAATAAGATTCAAAATCTAATTTGTTAATTTCAACAAGGATTTCTTAATCAATAATAATAAAAAACAACTAGACCATTTTCTCTGATTTACTTAAAGTGGTTAATCCTCTCTTAATTACACGAATATCTCCATACAATTCCTACCATATCCAAAAAATCATTACTTCTTATTCATGAATGAATAATGTGAATTCTATATAGTTTCTACTATACCTAAAAAATCGTTATTTGTTATTCATGAATGAATAATGTGAACGAAGAATCAAAATATAATTATCTATATACAAGATAGCTTAGTAATTTTAAGTTAAAGAATCACTTACACAACCATTATTTGAGTATTCTATAAATGCAGGCAACTCTTCATATAAAACTCTTTTGCAGATCAATTCAATGGACTTGTTTAAATAACAAACACCTATATATTAGTTCTAGATATCACATATATTTCAGCTTATGCAAACAACCGCTTCCCTAAGAAAAAAACTGTAACACCCACCGCCCAGTCTCAGAGGATCAGACGAAGAATCTCATATTCAGTGCCGGAGTATCGTCTTATCTTACTTAATAATCCAAATCATATATTAGAAGTGGCAAAGTTTTTATAAGGAGGCAACTAAAAAAATAAAAAAGTAAAAGTTTCAGGAAATTCTTACGAAAAATTCGCAAGAGTTTTCCTTAAAAATCAACTTTCCACACAAAGAAAATACATACACTTTCAAATATTTATTCCTCCAAACCCCAAACTCTAAAATGATATTATAAATCACGCAACACTTCTAAATAATCACATCAACCAACTTAGATTCTATCATAACATGATATCATCAATTCAAGAATTAATTGCTAACGATCATTCACTTAAAATTCACATGAAGATAAAACATTTTAATTAATCTCAAATCTCATTAATTTACAACCCAATATTTATAACCTCAATCTTTTTACAATATTTCTATTCATGACAAAATTACATTTCAAAACTTATCCTACCCTAAATCACAGTTTCTTCTCTGATGCTATGCCTCCAATTTTCAGGTAGCATCCACCGCTCAAAACCTGCGCATGATAAAAATCAACAGGCTGAGTGGAAGATTCAGTGGTGCTAAATAATTATCGATAAAATAGCAAAGGATTGCCAAAGCAACAAATCTCAAATATGATTTAAAATACTCAAATCAAATATATATTAAGTATCAAAAACATACTAATTAAATTAAAATATTTTGAAAATCATAAAGAAGTTTATTCTTAAAAATTAGTTCATAATCTGACAAAAGTAAAAAAAAAATTTATAAATGCGAATATATCTCCGATTTTCTTATAACAAAATAAAATTTCATTCTTAGATAAAGGCTCGTATATATACAGAAAAAAATATAAATAGATTTAATTTCTGAATCACATAATTGTGGCCTGTGAAAACGCCATCACATAATAATAAGCGTGTCTGCTTATTCAGAAGGGGTGATAATTAGCATATATTCATTGCTTTCACATAACAGAATGGCCTAATAAGCCGAGCATGCTCACATATCGGAATAAATCTCATCTTACTACATTTCAATCGTGCATAGTAGAGCTCAAATCAAAATCATTCTTTTACAATAATCTTATTACTTATACATAAATCCTTTGCAAAACATCTCATAACTTAGTACTTGTTATTTCAAAATTACTTAACATACAACTTGTAAATACTTATCAAATCTTTTTTATGTTTCAAATCGAAATCATGTCTCTTAAATACACATACATACATAACTTTAAATACTTAGAAATCAATGTTTACAAAAACAAAAACATGCCTTACCACCTTAGGGTGGTTCGACCTCCTTAGGTCATCAAAAGAGGAAAGAATTTCCTTCCTTAAAACATTATAATTCAAGCTAAAAGTACTTAAACCAAACATTAAAACCATCATTTAAAAATATTTAGTCTTAAAACTTATCTTTTTCACTTTCAAATCTTCTTTAAGTTTTGGCAAAAATCTTAAACATTGAAATACAAGAAAGAGGTTTTAACCATTATTAATTTACTTATTAAAAAACTCGTTTAAGTGGAAATCAAACTTAAAAATCAAAGGAAGCATAGTGTCCTTCACCTAAACAAGGTTCGACCACTCCTCCAAATCAAAAGGGAAAATGTTTCTTTTCAAAATAACCACATTTATCTTAAGAAAAACCATTCAAGAACACATTAAAAATAAAAGAACACGAAAGCATGAAACAAAATCAAGGGCTCTTCTTCCTAAGGAGGTTCGGCCTCTCTTGGTTAAAGGGGAGATGGATATTTCTCTTCCCATTCAAACATTCCTTCATGCTTAGAAATCATAAAAAATCATATAAAAACAATCAAATGACCATTTCCCCAACACAATTCACAAAATCTTCAAAAATCATTTAAAACCTAAAAGTTGAGAACTTAAAGAAATGAAAGGAAAAAGAAGATATTAGTTCACTAACCTTATATACAAGCTTGAAGGAGTTTAGAAAGCCTTAATCTTTGGCTTTTTCCTTACCTTTGGTAGAAAGTTCTCCAACCCCTTCAAAGTAAGTGAAATTCACATTAAAATCAAAAATTAACATAAGAAATAGATGGAGCATGATCTAATGCATCAATTATAAGTATAAACCTTAAATTCTACTTATTAATTCACAAAACTCAAAAATCACAACTTAATTGTTCTTGGTAGAGACTCAAATTCCTTAACTTAAAACTCTAAATTCTTACTCCTTAGCTTGGGTTTTAGTGTTTGTTTGTTATTTCAAGGCTTAAACTAGGTGATTTGGTGAAGTTTTGAAGTAGACAAATGAGAGAAAATGGAGAAAAAGAAGAAGAAGAAAATGGCATGGAAGAGGTGGAAAAGATGAGTGGATAGTGTTGATGAGTTGTCCACTTTTAAGTAGAAAAGTCAAACTTGACTACTTAAGTTTATGTCAAATGAGTGGCTATAATCAAGTCAAGGTATTCTCATCCAATGGTTCTAAATATTCATCAAATAATTCTCCTCTAATTATTATTTAACTCCACCACTTAATTAAATTAACTCCATAAAAATAATTCATCAAGTATTCCTTAACATTCTACACTAGAAAACATTATTCATTAAATGCCTTAATTCTCCAAAAATATTTATAAAATATTTTCTACCCATCTAAATCATGCAAACATGCTCTAAAAATATTAAATAGAATATTAGACATACATAGTAATTTTTTCGAACCGAAATAATACTAAGTCCCGGACCGATGGTAGTATTCACAGACCGATAAATCACTATTACAAACACTGAAAAATGGATTTTTACAAAAACATAATATGTAGTAGTCTCAATAGCTCTAATTATCGTCCAATAATGACTGAAGCATTAACAAGGAATATTTAGAGACATTGTTTCAATGCAAATATAAAATTTATAATTATAACCATATTATAATCTATGTCGCAAAGCAATATTGTCTCATGGACTTTTTTCTTTTACTAAGATTTAATCAATAGAATATAAAAGATAAACCAATTCATTTTATTAATAATAAAATATATATATTACATGAAATATTATATTCAAAATATAACCAATTAAATTGGCTATAGAGTACATAACTAACATCTCCAATTTAATATATATTTGATTCATTATTATTATTATTAATAAAATATTTGGTCGATAGAAATGGTATACGAATATACCAAGTGTCTATGTGAAATGGAACAAATTATTGATGGAGAAAATTTTTGTTAGAAGTGCTTGCTTTTCAAGGGTTAGATGCGATAAGAACATGATTAGGCTTAGTACAATGAACTACGAATACAAATGATTGCGCTTATATATATTAGAATACTCCAAACTTCATAAATTTTGAAATTTCAATCTGTTTTTAATATTTTTATCAATTTTACTCTAATTTCGATCTTCAATAATAATAACCCTCTCAATGCAATTACAGATTGATTGCAAATGAAAAAAATATTTTCATCATTTTTAAATCATCATGTAATTCCACTAAAAATTTAAAAGAAAATTGAAAAAAAAAAATCTCATTAGTGCCAATAATGCTGCACTTTTGATAAAACACATTTTTGTTGCTTATAAAAAAATACCCAAACATCGAAAAAAAATTAATATTTAATATTTAAATTATTTATTTTATTTTGTGTTATTTATATTTTAAGAATACAAAACTTGTAGTATTTTTTTTATTGATAATGTAGGTAAATTATTTATCATTTAATAAAAATAAATAAATAACTTTTTAATTATTTTAATTGCACAAGTCTCAAATATTATATTTTAAATCTATAAATGTGTCACCCACTAGACATAAATATAATTTGATATTTAAAGGACATTTCAAATTATATTTTTATTCTTAATATTTTTAAGAAAAAATAAAAATATTCTTTTATTTGAAATTTCATCCTTAATTACATTTGAGAGTGCTATTAGCCTAATGCAATAAAAGGTCAAAATTTAAATAAAATTGCCAAAAAGATCGAAATAAGTGCAATTGTAATAGAATGTAAACATTAGACCTCCATGATTTAACACAAGAAAATGCCAAGTAAATTATGCCTATCCGTGAATGTATTTACGCGATTAATAATAATAATAATAATAATAATAATAATAATAATAATAATAATAATAATAATAAAGAGAAAAAAAAAACAATTTTAGTATTTTTTTTTCTAAATAAATGGAGATCATAGCTAAACAAACTACAAACAAAGCTTAAAAAATGAAACTCAGCTAAACCATTAAAAAAAACTCTAAATATTGTGGTTAGTCTTAATTAAAGTAGAACAGAGAATATTAATTAAATCTTGACATAAATAAAATTATCATATTAATCTTTAATTTTTTGATAAAGTTATATTTTATTTTATAAAATATTTGATTAATTTCAAGAACAATTTAATATGAATTATTTAATTTTTATGGATACAAAATGTAAAGGTATATTAAGAAAAAATAAGAAAAAAAAATCATATAGTTCAACCATTTTAATTAAATATTCTTAATTCATGTGCAAGTCAAATCAGGAAAAATTATGAGACAAAGTGAATATATTTATACTTTATTAATCTTCATAAAAATAATGACTACTAAAATTATTTTTTTTTCAAATTAATATATTATACGATGATTTTATTTATATCAATCAGGCTCAATTTTTAATTTCACATCGAATTTTTTAAGTAGTTACAATTTCACTCTAAATCAATCTTTGTATCTTGAACATCCTGAATTTATCAACCTAATTGCAACTGTACCCTAATTAGCTTTTAGGTGCAATTTCATCCCAAAAGTGAATTACAACACTTTGAATTTATTGATTTATTGCAATTGCATTCTAAGAAGTAAACTATGGTTAAAATTTTGATTAAAATGATGTAAAAAATGGACTCTATAACCAATCTAATGATCTAAATAATAAATAATGAAATCAAACCCAAGTATTAATATAACAAACAAAAATAAAATTAAGATTGCGTCTTTGATTTTAAAATTAAATTAATTTTAAGATAAAAAGGAGTTGGATATCAATTTAAGTTACACTTTCTAGGACAACGAAAAATATGATGATTCTTTTGTCACTGTCGTTATAGCCATTATTTAATTTCCTACGAGGGGTGAAAGATAATAAGATGAAGGATAAAAGAGACAAAATGATAAATTCTTCCTTTTAATTCAAATGTTATGTATGTACTTAGGATTGTTATAGAGTCCATTTTTATATTATTTTAATTGTGATTTCAACTTCAATTTGTTTTTAGTGTGGAATTGCAACAAATTGAAAAGTTCAAGATACTCCGGTCTACTTTTAGGGTGCAACTCTTAAGCAAATTAGCTGTAATTGCAACTAGGTTAATAAATTTAGAGTGTCCGTGATACAAAAGTCCATTTAGGGTTGAATTACAATTATTTAAAAAATTTAGGCTTATTAATTTAAGACAACAAATAACTATTAAATATTATAAAAATTAATTAATATTTTTTATCTATACTACTTTTTTTATAATGTGCCTTGTACATTGACTATAGTTGTTATATATTTGGACTCTTTTATTTTTTTATCTATATAATATTAAAGCATAGATTTTTATTTAGATTAAAATAAATATAATTGCTTAGTTTGTATTGAATTTTTTCGTACAAGCCATTTGTAATGCTACTTATTACGAACATAATTCTATTTTATTTATAATGAAATGGTCTCAAAATAAAATTCAACCAGATTTCTGGACCTAATTTTTTAGTTTCTAATTTATAAATGCAGATTATCAAAACCTTAATAAGTACAAAAAAAAAAAAAATCAAATCATTACTTAATCTCTAACGGTGCCCTCAACTTCAAATCAATATATATATATATATATATGCCACTATAATGAAAAATAATAATAAATTACCATTTACTACTTGGTAAAGAAAAAAATGAGCAGATGATCTGAATAATTATTTTGACTACAGTGACAATATTACTTAGTCAGTGCATTAGAGAAAAGATATAAGTATAGACACATATAATTCTTGTTTTTTCTAGTTTTATGACAAATTCTTAAAACTCCAAAAAGTGGTAAAAAAAATAGAAATATATAGTTCTTGTTTTTTCTAATTTTATGACATTATTTTTTTTCAAGTCAAAAAAATTTAGAATATAGTAGAATAAAATTAAAAAAATTAAAATGTGTAATCATCAAGAGGCCATTTATTTATTATAAGGGATATATAAATCTTTTACTAAATTAAAGCATATGAGTTAAGACTAATTTAGCAACAAAAAAAAATAAAAAATAAAAAATTGTTATTAAAAATAAAATTCTTTTTTGAACTTAATATATAAGAAGAAATAAATTATATTAAAAAAATAATTACCAATCTGAATTTTCAAAATCAACATCTTCCTTAACTGAAAATATTTTCATTTAATGAAATTAGATGTTGTAAAAAAAAAAAAATTATAGCCAAGTCAATAAATAAAAATTACAATGCAAATAATGTTTGGACCTAACTTTATTTCTCTATTTTTCTAACTTGTAAAGTTAAAATAAATAAATAAGTTAACTAATTATTAAAAAAGATTACATAAAAGGAACATTCTATTCTTAATTTTTAAATTAAGCAATCAAATTATATTTTTCTTTTTTATTATCTATATGTGTTTATTTAAAAAATAATTTTTAGAAATGATATCCAATCAAATAATAAAATATAATTTTTTTTTTGTCCCAACTACAAATATCTCGAACTTACTAGACTAGAACTAAATCATGCTCGCACCCAAATAGTGATAAAGTGCTTTCAATGAATATGTGCTTCATTTATAATGATTGAATCCTCGATTTTACTTAAGAGAGAATAGTGTCAAACTACTCATCTAAACACTCATTGATATAAAATGTAATTTTCAAATTAACTACGAATAAAATTATTTTAGAATATTTAAAATTTGAATAATAGTAATATCGGAAATCTCATTATTCTCCTCGTATTTCTACATTTATATATAATATAAATAAGAAATAAATATATTTTTATTAATTAATAATATTAATTATTTATTTATATAACCTCATATGACTTTTTTTATTTATAAAAAAATTAATATATAAAAAAATTATTTACGTTCAAAATAAAATAGTAAACATACATGCATATTTAAAATTATAAAAATTTTACAAAAAGCCCACATTGATTAATGCTTGCTAACATCAATAACCTTTATTAACTATCACGTAGCAGCAATAGTTAAACTAATAAGGCCCTTAAAAAGGATCCATAAGTCGCCAACGTTACAAAACAAGCTTGAGTTCGGTTTATTTGTATAAAATAACTTTTATGGAAACATTTTTTTTTATTTTTAATTATTTAAAAGCATTCATGACCGTAAGTCAACGAAAAGTATTTTTCTTTTCAAAAGAAAATTAAATTACTTTTAAGAAAAATAACTTCTCTAGCTTTAATAAATTTATTTTAACCTTATAAATCTATATTTTTTAATTTAATAATCATCGATAGTCACTATCATCACTCACAATTTATCACCAGCCATCATCACTTACCACCTCCACTGACCACTACCATTGGCCACTAACGATTTTCATAATTTATCATTTTTTTTCTTTTAAATTTTTTTCATATTTAATAATAAAATTTTTAGAATACAAAATTTATATTATTATATATGATCTTACGAGTTAAAAATATTAAGTTTTCAATATTGCAATCAAATAAATGAAGCCCAGAGGAAATGAGGTAGTACGTATATACTATGATGACTAAGCAATACAGAGGAATTGCATTAGAAAAGGGAAAAAAGAAAAAAAGAGAGGAGGAAAAGAAAAATCCAACTGTATTAGAGGTTGTTTTGATGTTACATTAAAATCAACTAACATAACAAATTGCATTTACAGAAAGAAATGTCAAAGTTGCAAATTTCTATGTCCTAACTAATTGAACATTTGATATAATTGCATTGGACATTAATTAAGACCATGCCTAGATACTTCCTTATCTACTGACCCCAACTCTATTGGCTCTTCCTTTCTTCTACTTCCCATTTTCAATAATCCATACAGTTTTCTGAACTCTCTTACTGTATGCACACTTTCTCTGCAATACACACCTCCTTCAGGCTGTTCCCCTGTCTCATCTCCGGACCGGACCGATCTACTCTCACTCAACCTCCTATTATTGTTCGTTTGCAAAGCTGAAATGACCGATTTCAGAGCTCGACTCGGCGAATTCCTGTTAGAAATCATAATTTCGCCAATTTCTGCTGCACTTACACTTACTCCTCCAGAATGGAAAATTTCTTCCACCTGAGGAAAAAGCTTATGTTCCTTAACTCCCAAGTAATTGTTAGCCAAACTCTTAAACGCAGAGAAATCACATAAAGGAAAATTTACATGAACATCAATCCTTCCTGGCCTCATTATTGCTTGTTCAACCACTTGATCTTTGCTATTCATAGTAAAAACCATAACTCTTTCTTCTCCGCAACAAGAAATAATCCCATCCATAAAATTCAACAGCCCGGATAAGCTAACAGCAGCTTTTGATTTCTCCATCAAGAATCTGTCAAGATCCTCTATTACAATCATTGAACGACTTGTCGTTTGCAATAAAAGCTTTTTCAATTCAGAATCACCACAAACCTTTGAAATATCAATATCATACACATCATAATTGAGAAACTTAGCCATTGCAGCAATAAAACTTGATTTACCAGTACCAGAAGGTCCATAAAGAAGATAGCTTCGTTTCCAAACACGCCCAAGCCTATGATAATACTGTTTAGACTTCAAGAAAGATTCAAGATCAGTTTTGACTTTATTTTTTAAGTCAGCCTCCATAATCACCGTATCCATGGTGGCCGGATGCGTAAAAGGAACAGATATCCACCGTCCGTTTTCTTGAGGCTCATTCTCTACATTCATATACAATTTAATCTCTTTCTTTCGCTGTTCAATTTCATCGGCTTGAGAAAGGATATGCTGCAAGTAAGGCCGGAGAATTCTGCGCTTATCTTTCTTCCTTAGTTTCAGCACAAATGTTCTTTTTCCATCGTTTTCAGATTTCTGGTTAATCCACCATACCCTAGCACTTAGAAAATTATCTTGAATTACTTGTTTAGCGTCGAGACGGAGGATTATATCATTAGATTTGGAGCCTGAATAGAGATTAGTGAAATCTGAATCTTCAATTGCAGGTAAGGAGGTTAGGTAGGAAGATACCTTGTTGTAGAGAAGATTTTCTTGGAAATGTTCATTGTACTGTGGAACTTTAAAGAATTGGTAGACATGAAAATAGTCTTCAAAAGATTGTAAATACTTCATAAGAATTTGCAGAAAAGATGATTTTGATAAAAACCGAAAGAAGAGAAATCCGATAAAGAGAGAGAAGAAAGCAAGAATTACGTTGGCAGAGATCATGATCAAGATTCAAGAAAGTAATAGTTAACCAATATCTGAAATAGAAAATAAGGGAAAAAGCAAGAAAGTGAGTCTTTGAATTGTCAGATAGATAGAGGTGAAGGAGGTTGCTGTTTCTTTAATGGTGGGGATGGAGGATAGAGGTTTTGTATAGTGAAGACATAAGCCGGCCAATATGGGTCAAAGGGGTGGGAAGAGGGAAGGAAATTAATGTGGATATTGGCATTGGCTGTGAATGTATGACTAAACGTGTCTAGACTACTATTAAAGTCTTGTTTGGTTTTTGAATAATTCAACATGTTTTAGCTTCTTTATTTTGTTTATTCAATAATCAATAGGCTTGACCAAAGGGTCGACAATGAGCTACTTAAATTAATTAATTACCATATGGGTTTTTATGCAATTTTTCTTATTAATTTATATATAATACTACTTAAATTAATTGTTGTTTTTACTTTGGAATTCTCATGGTCGATTGGAGCTCTATATATGTTTGAATAGACTCGCATGCATATCTTTTTAGGGTTGAGTAGAATATGGAAAAAACCAACTCAATCGGACAAACATAGGTTTCATCTCATTCGATTTTTAATTTTATTAGAAAAATAAAATTTTTTTAATTACATTCTGCTTTTATTATATAAAGTTAAAAGACAGAAAATTTCTCTTAAATTGATAGTCAAAATTAATTTGATTTGATTTAATTCTATAAACACTTCAGTTAAATTTTATTTTCTTTACATTAAAATTTAATTTATTCAATTTATATCAATGAAATATTTGGGATTTAAAATACTTTCCATGTGCAAATTAAAAAAAAAAATTAAAAGAGAGAGAAGAAAATATATCAGCACATGCTATTTGTATACAGCTTTACCCTAGCAGGCTAAAACCCATACAGGCAAGTTCTGGGGTCATCGGGTGAGAAAAAGACAAAATTTTCTTGGAATTTTTCTGGCCATTTAAAAATTAATAAGTTAATACCTTCTCATAGAAGTCATGACTCATGTGATTTTATAGGAATTATGTTTTAGTATATATTTAAATTTAAATTTAAAAAAAAAAAAAACTTGTGTTGTTTGAATTTCAGGATTAAGCTTAAAATTGATTTGGTAGTTCATTGATGTAATGTTTCAAATTCCTGCCTAACTAAAATAATGTCTTATTAACCACCACCAGCACCTTGGTGGATCCATGTCTTAATTAGACCGAAAAATATCAAATTTTATTGAAAAATTCAAAGGCTCAATTTTCATTAATCTTACAGAAAAATTAACGTTTAATATTTATTAATTCAAAAGTCGTTAAATATTACATCGAAATTATTGAATTTAGTTCGTTTGAATTATTCAATTTGTATTTATCAGATTGAATTTGAATTCAATTCACAAAATGTTCTCTCTCCTTACCATAAACAGTTATGAGTTATATTTATTTAGACCAGATCTAGAACTCCATTTATAAATACAAATGAATCACAATGGTTATAGTTTTAATTGGCTTTATATGCTACCAACTAAATACCACTCTAATTTATGAATACAAATGAACAAAATGAAAAGCAAATAAGAGAGAGGGGAAGAAAATTAAATGCAAAGAAGTCCAAAATTGTGTGTGTGTCACTGTTCAATGTTGTGTTAGTTTGAACATTAAAGCAGTTTGATTTTGAATGATTTCAAAAGCTGCACTTGGATTTTTAAGCGTACTTTGTTTTGTTTTGACAAGAAGATAATATGATGGTCAAGGTTAAAGGTTTACCATTACAACTAGATTTTGTGAGCAAAAGGATAAATTTCATAGCCGTATTTTGACAGCTCATATTGGGCAAATATGTCTTTATTTGTTATATTTTTTATCTTGTTATTGAACTTATTTTGTGATTTTTTTAGATTTAGATTTTATATTTTGGATTGAGTTTGGATTTTATTTAAGTAGGGCCCAATTAATATTATTTAATGTAATTAATTGATTCATTAGTTTTCATTAATTAATTAATTAATTAATTAAAAAAAGAGAAAATAGAAATGTAAACGATAATTGAGATAAAAAGAGAACTCCTCAATATCATTCCTTGAGCAATTGCTTACGAACAAGATGGTGTGACACTAAAAGAACTAATGGAAACGTGTGCCTGTGGATCATTTTTGGTAACTATTTATGGAGCTTGTAAATGGAGCAAGGGAATAGAGTAAAAAGCCCCCAACAAAAACCCAACAAATCTAGTCAAAATTCTCATACGAATTCAACAGTCAAATCAAACTCTACAATGAGTCAATTAATTAATTTTCAAAGCATTATCTTTATTTTCCTAAGCACAGTCAAACTCTCTTTACAATTTTCTCTATTCAAATTTACTTTAACTGTATAATCGATGAAGCGTTTATTGTGGATCCCACCCACAACCTAAAGTCAGATCAAACACGATATTAATTCCTCAATTGGTGTACTTCACACACTTGGCACGTCTACAATTCTAACACAAGCTGTTAGCTAGTCGATCATTGCTCTTTTCTAAAAAAGAACAACACTTGTTAATAATAATGAACTCTTGTTTACTAATTAAGTGGTGATGTGATTGGTGCTCTCACTTATATCAATCCGTTGAGTATCCAATGAATTAAAAGAACAATAAACTCTTGTTCGAGATTGTAATATCTATTGAATATATGAAAATGAATCCTAGCTATCCATTATTTGTTGATTTGATATACAATATATTGAAAAAGATTTTATTTGAAAGTGAAAGCCTTTAAATTTTTATGTCCTGGATGAAAGGAGAGGTAAATAATTATTTGAAAAATGAAAAGTAATTTTTTTGTTTTTTATCCTTGTACCTCTTTTTCTTATTTTTGTCATTTCAGAATATTATATTCAGCTTTTTATAATTATTATTTTGATTTAACTAATATTCGAAGCTTACTTTTCCAACTAATCTTTCATACCAAACAAGTCAACAAAGGGTCGAAGCATTTTTTTCGAGTGTTTAAGGTGACTCTATGCTCAAGGCTCTAACTTGAGACTTCTGATTAAAGATGAAGGAACCCTTACTAGCTCATTTTTAGAGATAACTTTTATAACTGGTTATTTATGGTTAAATAAGTTAATTTTATAAGTCTTCAATGATTTTATTTAGTTTATACAACAAATTAATATTCCAAATTTCAAATATTGATTCTCAAATACTAACTGTTACTCTTTTGATAGTTTCAAAATATTATATTCACAGTGATAAGAAAATTGCCAATTTGTATTAAGAGTGCAATGACCATTAACCCTTTCTCTAGAGATGGTTTTGATCTTATATACAAGTATCAAATAAGGTTGGTTACATGAGGGATTTGAGGGAGAGACAATACGAGCATTATCTCCTAATATCAAGCCTAAATCTAACTATTTGCAATTTGGTCCTTTGTTTGAATATTAATTCTCTAACGTCCAAATAATGTAGATGTATATCAGATGTCCCCTCATAAGATCAAAGGATATTTATGTCAGAGATGATCTTCTTTAGTGACTACTCGAAGCTTTTCTTTAGCTGAGTTTGGCTTGGAAGGCTGAGTTGAACAAGCAATCAAATGGAGCTTTCAAAGGATGTGGCTATTAGTCTAGTATGAATGCTTGGACTTATTTAAACCCCACGTGTATGGAGGGCTGGCTTATGGGTAAGTTACCACTCTACCTCGAAGGGAGTCACGACCCTTATTAGCTGTGCAAAATGGGCTTTAGAGGTGTTTGGGCCCATTTTTAATCCATCAAACTTTATAGTCGACTTAAGCCCATTCGTGGAGATGCCAGTTATTTGGGGCAATCGATATGTCTTAACTATCCCATCAATGGTGGTTATTTAACGTTCAAATAGGGGACTCTTCAGCTGTCACGACTTTTCGATTTTCGACGATGGTTTGTGAAGCACATCTTCACTATACAAGGGTTGTTATCTTCCATTTTTGGGGCTTTGCTTTCTCCCACATTATCACTTTATCTTGACAATTGCAACCTTATTTGCTCCAAGTAACTTTTAAGCCTTTCTGTGTAGAAACAACTGCAACCTTATTTGCACCAAGTAACTCTTAAGCCTTTTTATGTTTTCTTTTTCCTTTTCCTTTTCCTTCACCTACTATAATAAGTTCTAGTTGTCAATCCAAGGGAAAGGCCTCTATGCATGAATCCTTTGAGTCTTCCAATCATGGGTATAGTCAATCAAAATCAAAGGAGGAAAACTGCCTTTTGAGTGTAAAGGAATCAAATTCTGACACCCACAACAAGGCTGGTCTAATTCGATAGAGGTTGCAGGGACTATTGATCCTTGCCTAAAGCAATGGCGTGGTTTTAGGCTCTCACACTAGAATTGTACCCCCTCGTCCTTATTTGCAGGATGAACCTAATCTTGAAAAATTGCTTGAATAGAGGAGGGTCAAGCTTTCTCGTCCTAGGTAGGAGAACATGAGGGTCAGGGGTTGAGCAGTATCCTAACCAAGTATTATTTAGACAAAATCCACTAGTGTTTCCATATTCCTAAGGAATACAAAATAAGGGTTCCTCTGATGGGTATGAGGTCGAATGCTATTGTTGGATCATCATACGCTGATTGTTTATGAGGAAGACTATCGAGTAGGCATAAGGTTTCCCCTCCAAGGAATCATCTCATCTTTTGCCACCGAGTTGGGGGGGGGGGGGGGGGGGGGGGGAATTTTAAAAAAAAAGCCCAAAATATTATAAACAAGTA
>CANUEP010052937.1:0-27877 GCA_947857235.1 Jatropha podagrica | reverse complement strand
TAGATTATTAAGTATTGACTTAATTAATTTATGTATAAAATTTATTAAGATAAATTTTAGATTAAATAAACCTAATATTTTATTTATGATTTATTTATTTAAATAGTTAAATAAATAAATGTAATTGATTAAATTGAAAATTCCAATAATATATGTATTATGATTTATTTATTTAAATTGTTTAAATAAATAAATTGGCACATATATATTTAGTCATAATTTATTTATTTAAAAGGTTTAAATAAATAATTATAATTAATTTATTTGTGACCTAGGGTTTTTCTATATAAGGTTTAATAAACAGTATAGATTGTACGCGAGTTGATCGGGAGAACAATAGTTGTTGTTCATAAACACAAAACAAAACAGAGAGCCTATGATAGCTAGCATCATCATACGCTCTAACCTCTCAACCCTCTAAAGTAGTTTTAGAGTTTTTCAATTGTTCATTTGTGTGGATATTACTAGAGGCCGGACATTTGGACGACTTGTGGTTTGCGACAATCTAACTGTGTAGATTGAAGTTTTGAAGAATTTGCGAAAGAGATATTCTTCTTAACTAATTTTATTGTCTTATTCGTTAAACGAATCCCTGTTGGTATTATTAATTTTTAATTATATTATTCCGCTGCGCATATATGATATCAAAATCCAACAGTGACACTCCAAACTTTTCTTTTTGCAATAATCTCACACATTGATACATTAGAAAAAACAAAATTTTAAGGTTTTTGATTTTTATGTTTAAAAATATTAATTAAACTTGTAGTTAGTCCAACTTTTAAAATAATAATTTTTTTATTTTTTAATGATCTAATAAGTTTTTAATCAATCTAATTTTATAAGTTAAGACATTCAACAAGTCAATTAAAATATTTAATAGGTGCAATTTTATAAGTTGAAGTGTTAAATAAATCAAAGTAAAAATTAAAAACGTCATAAGATTTTTCATGAAAAGTACATAGTTCAATTTATATATTGAGTCAATAAACCCTAATTTAGATTTTTCTACAAACCCTAATTTTACTGAGTTAACAATTACAAATAGTTATTAATTTAAACTAGATAATTTAGAAAAGCCAACTCACATTAGGTTATATGCTTTTCATATATACAAATTGATGTGTTCATGTCTCGTATGCTGTGACTGAGCTGTTAATAGTGAGTCTTTGTTCTACTGAAAGTTAAGGGCTTAGTGGGTTTCCTAAAAGAAGAATATTAGGTGCCCAACAGGTGGACCTTGGTGCTGCTGTGCTGTTTATCATTGTGTCTCCATTTTTAGTCCATGTCATTAAAGTTTGTGGGCCCATGTACATATGGATAATTGTTATTGGAAGTCATGGACATTTAAATTTATTATAATTTCACTCTGATTTAATATTTATATTTATTTTATTTTAAATTTTAATATTTTATTATAATTTTACTCTATTTTGATTTTTACGTCGATTTCTCCATAATTTTAACTTTTTATTATAATGGCACTTTAAATATTATTATGACTTAAATTGCAAATAAAAAATATATATTTATACTTGATCTTAGATTTAGATAAATTTAATAATTTTACTCTGATTTGATATTTATGTTAATTATACTGTAAATTTTGATATTTTATTACAATTTTACTCTATTTTAATTTTTATACCGATTTCACCGTCAATTTTGAGATTTTGTGTTAATAGCACCCTAAATATAATTATAATTTAAATTTTAAATAAAAAATAGGTTCACTCTTTACCTTCAATTTAAATGAGTTTAGTACATTTATATGAATGAAGGAGTTTGGATTAATAGTAAAAACATTCTCTATTATTAGTTTTTAATTTTTTAAATTATTTCTTTAATTGATAATAAATAATATCTAAAAATTAATTATTTAATACACGAATATCTTTTTTAACTTTAAAATAAAGCAAAATTATGGTTATGAAAATATTAATGAAAAACTTTTTAGTCTTTTATCACTTTCATACATTCAAGTGTCAAAATTCGAAGGACAAAATGGAATTTCCCTTCTATTTTATTATTTATAATTTTATTTTAAAAAAAATCTGAATAATATAGAATTCTAGATGACATCGACATGTCACATTGCATGCATGTTGAAGTGGGATAGACCCAATATCGGAAGCAAGCTGTTAGCTATTTCTGTATTGTTGGGGACCTTAATCATATATGATCTATCATTTTCAAGATTTTGGAAGGCAATTAAGTTCTAAATCAATTAGGGTAATTTGGCATTAAAGATTGAAATTACCTCTGAACTGTGTTTACATAAAAAAAAGAAAGAGTAAAAAAGGTTTTAAAGCCTAAAACTTTTAAGGTTTGAAAAGAAAAGCATGCATCCATTCTGCTTTAAAAATGCTAGAAGGAAAAGAGATTAAGGCCACATAAAGGTTATTTAATCAGTTATAATCTGAATTGTACTATAAATAAGTGTATAGGAATAGGAAAAGGAAAAGGATTATCAAAATTTACATCTATCAAACTGGTGCAGTGAGCATGGAATATACTTTCAGTGAGCATGGAATATACCTTCGTTTCACATTCAGAATCTTTATTTCATCCTTGTTCAAACTGCAATGGCATCCTCAAGATCTCATAATTTGATTGTTGAAGCTCCAGACTCAGAATCAGGATCTCCAAAATTAATTGTCACTCATTCTCATATCTTCGCTCAAGGGGACAATCCGGACAGTTCTAGTCAACCTCCCACAATTGATCCACAAGTTGACAAAGCTTTGGTAGATGCATACAACAATTTTGCATCCCTCCACAACTCGCACCACAGCAGCAAAACTATTCGCTGGGAAATGGGAACAGCAGCAAAACTGTTCATAAACTGCTCAAATCGAACTAACCCAAATCAAACCCAACCAAATTGATAAAAACCGCGATTTTAATGGTTTGATTTATAAAATTTAAAAATCCAAGCCAGCGGTTTAGTTTATGATTTTAGAGTCCAAACCGTCAAAACTAACTCAAACCAAACCGAAAATATTACTTATTAAAACTACACTGCTTTTGAATCTGCTTTTAATACAAGTGGGCTTATATTTGATACACTTAGGAGTTCATTGTCTCAAATGGTGGAGACACTTGTTTTTACACAAAATTGGTTGAACTTACGATTGAGTTGCAATATATTTTTTATGATTTCGCTAAATTTAAAAAAATTGAACAAAATAATGAAATATAATTAATTTGTTTTAATTATAATTCTCTATTTAGTTCTTTTAATTTGAGAATATTAATTTTTTTTATTAATAGAAATTAGGGATTTAGAAATCGACCCATGAACATTTCTACCAAAAACCATTTAATTGTTCAATCGAATTGAAAAGAACGAAATAGAGAGAGAAAAGTGAAAGTAAACAGAATAAAGGATCTAAGTCTATTGTTAAATTATATATGCACTTATTATTAGGCAATGTCTTACGGTACACGTAGAATATAAGTCATTAGATTATCCATTTATAGAAATTAAGGCCAATATTTGAAAATAATTATTTAGAGTGCTTAAAACTTTTCTTAAATAAATTTTGACTCATGAATCAAAATATAATTTTATGATTATTAGTTAGTAGCCCCAATTGTAGAAAGTTAACAAATAAATATAATATTGGTAAGGAATAATATTTCATTTTATTTGCAATTTAATCTTACAAATTCGGCCCATTAGCCCATCCAAATACACTTCTTCATAATCCAGTCCAATAACCCTTATTAACAGCCCAGCAACCGCTTCTACTTATTACAAGCAAAATGGTCGCATTTCGTTGCGGGATTACTTTTATATCTTTATTTATTTTTTTAACTCTATTTTTTACATAAAAAATATATTTTTTATATAAAATTATATTCTTTTTTTCTTTCTCGAAAAATTCTATTTTGTTAGTATAAAATTTATTTCATAAATACATGTAAAACCAATAAGAATGTGGTAAAATAATATTTATAATTAATAATAGGAGAAAAAAATATCATATAAAAACTTTAAATTTATTTTATGTGGGATATTGTATTTATGTTTCATATTATTTCTCACATAATTATTCTTAATCTTGAATATTAAAAATTTGTTATGGGTATAAAAAGATTCACATTTTACTAATTTTTTCATCATTTTTTGGATAACTTTTATTGAATTTACGGAAATATTTTTTTTTTTGTAAATTTCTCAAATTTTATGTGCTAAGTAATATAATTTTTAATAATTTATAAATTACTTTTGATAAATTTTCATAAATTTTTTACTCTAAGCATAAACAAATTTTGTAGAATGAAAAATAAATAAATTAATGTGGCCTATATAGCTATAACATAATAAACATTGCAGGAAATAATAATAGTTATGTTGGAAGTGGGAGTCAATGAGTCTTGATACAGTAATATTGTGACTTTCTAAGGGCAAGAAAGCCAAAATCATTGTTTTATGAACAATGATTTGGTCATGTTAACTCAAAATCACTATTTAACATCTTAATAACTAATATTAGTTAGGAGTTTAAATTTATAAAAAGCCAAATAAAATAATAAATTTTAGTTAGTTATAAGTATAAAATATTAATTTAGGTTTTTATTTTACCATTTTTTAATTATGGAATTTTGTTCATAGGTTAAATCTCTTATAAAACTTGGTTTTATTCATTTATAATATCATTTTATTTTTAGGGAATCATTACTATTAATGTTATATAAATAAATAAAAGTAATTTATTTTTAAGATGAATAGACTATTTTTTTATTTTTTTATTTTATAAATAAATATAAATATTTATTTATTTATATGCAATGGTGTAGGAAATGAGTCTAATTTGGGATAAAATATTAAATTGAGTCTCACAAAAATAATATTTTATTCATTAAATTAGATACAGCTTAAAATTAGGGTGTTCTTGAAACTTAAATTTAAGGTATTGGAAAAAAAAAATTAAATTTAGGATATAATTAAAACTATTCGCAAATTTGATGTATTTTTAATGTATTAGCTCATTAAATGAAATATAAAACACTGCTCGATTCTATCAATAAGATATTGATTGAGGTAATTAGCAAAATCAAACAAGTTCGATGCCGATTGATTTAACACTTGTAATTGGCTGATGGTTGCAAATAATGCTAGCTTCTTTTTTGAAAACTAAACATGGATGAGTAGTGTTAGACAACTTGATTGCCTATACACGTCCATTTATGCATACACAAATATTGTGATTTTCATGCATATGTAATTTATAATGTATATGCCATATATTAATTAAATAGAATGAAAGATGATGAATGCATTATGTTGTGATATTATGTATATGCCAACTTTTCGATGTTAGGGCTAGTCAATGCCTTGCGAGCCCCGGCAATCACTCGTTAATGGGATTTGCAAGCGAAGGGAGTTTAGACTTCGATGGGACGCTAGAATTCACTTTTATAGTTTTCGATGTAGCTTGCAAGCTTTCGGAGTTTAAAACTCTGTGAGGACGCTCGTACATCAAGTGGTGATGAAGATGTGGGTTCTGCTGATTAAGTCATCCGATGATGTGATTAGTTTTTAATTTTTAATTATTTTTGGATGCTTTATGTGCCATTTTGTGATTAGGCATGTGGCCATAATAGGTTTATGGGTATCATATAGATATCTTCATTTTGTATGACTATATAGAATGAGAGAGTTATCTAGCTTTATTTACTGAGTTAATGCGCTCACTCTTATTTCAATTATTCTTTTCATGTTGAGACTTAACCTTCGCTACAATTGTTATATTACTGATTGATCAAGGGGAGCTTGAAGTTAATTGAAATAATTATAATTTTTTCAAAAAACTCAATGTACAAATAGTAACCGGCGATTAAGATAGACATCTGTATTGTGATTCATGTTAATGAAAGCTAATGATTATATTTGTGATTTAACAATGACCATGCATAACTTCACCTTTATACTTTACACAAAAAATCTTGTGGCACCATCAACTCTATGTTCACCGATTAAATGCTTCAATTTATAAAATTTTTCCTTTAAATACTTCAATTTGCAAAAACTTATTATACAGTCAAACTTATAAAATTAAATTGATTAAACACTTCTTCAATAGTTAATAAATGTGAAAATTATTATTCCAAAGATTATACTAACAACATATCAAGTAAATATTTTGCATAAATACTAAAAATATAAAAAAATTTGTTATCAAATCTTGTAATTTTAGGAGCCTAATAGGTCTCTTATGATCATTATATAATGTAGTAATGTAGGCCAGTATGATTTGATATGAGATAATTATTGAAACGATAAGAACCTACTGAACCTTGATTGAGATGATTTGACGGTGATTGTATTAGATTATGTAAAGAAGAATGTATGTATATGATGTTTTAGATTTACTATCAGCATTGACGGTTTTAAGTTCACTCAGATCATATGGTCTAAAGCGAAGGGTCATGACAATTTAATATGCACTTTATTTAGTATCTATATATATTCTTAGCTTATCTAATAGAATTGATATTTAAATGAAACTTAATATGACCAATTAAAATTAAATATTTTATTTTCTTGACCAATAATATTAAAATCTTTAAAAACTTTATATTCTTACCGTGTCTAATATATATCTTATATACTATATAATATAATTTTTATTTTATCCAATAAAATTTTTATTGAAATAGAAAATTAATATCGTCAATCAAAATTAAATTACTTTTATTTTTTCAACAAATCAAACTAAAGTCTTTAATGATATTTTTTACCAATTTATAGATTTAGTATTTTGGCGATCCCAATGTTCTTGCTCTCCATTTGTACTTTTACGTATATTATAAATAAATTATAGATATTATTGTTCTAAAAACGGATTGGAGCAGCAGGTCTGACTAATAAATCGAGATCGGATTGTGATTTAGTCCGAATTGGATAATAAAATTGACAGTTTTAAAAATCGATATAAACTGATGAAGAGCGGAGAAAAATCAATGAACCGGACCGATAATTAATATATTTGGATTCAAATTTTGGGTATTTCTCAAAATATGAGCCTCTTTAAAATTTAGGCCTCTAAGAACACTAATTTTTTAATTTTTGGGCCTTTTTATTTTTAAGTCTAAAATTTTAATTTGTTAATCAAACAACTAATTTGTGCAACTCCAACGGCAAATGTGAATAATATTATATTTTACTGTAATTAATTTTTTTTAGTATTAATTTAATTGTATTTTATTTTTTTTAAATTATTTACTAATCTTTTTTTATTCTTTTTGTAAAATCAAATTTAAGACTGTTATCCATTTGGTTTCAAAGTTTGTTTAATCTATATTTTTGGTTTAAAGTTTGTTTTAATCTATATTTTCAATTGATTTAATAAATATATTTAAAAATATTATATATAAAAAAAATCTGATAGAATCCTCCAAGTCAGTGAAATCCTTATTTGATCAGTTTATTAATCGGACTGGTACTTAAAAAAGCGATAGATATTAGAAAAATAAAAGTTTTTAAATAATTTTAAGCTATATATAATAATCAAATTTAATATTGGAATCTATTAAAATATATTAATATGAAAATATGTACACGTGCTCTGCAAGTGCCGGGAAAATTGGTGCACAATGAGGCAATTTTACAAGAAACAATCATTTTTAAAAAATTATTAATAAGTATTACAAAATATTGAAAATGCATCTATTAGTTTGTAAATTCAAGTCACCTAAAATTTGAAGTTATTCTAGAAAATTTCTTCTTTAAGCTAAATAAATTATTTTCTATTATATAAATAAAACAATTAAACAAATTATAATAATAATTTAGTATAAAAATTTAATAATTATTATTTTTAAAGTTTAATAGAGTCTAAATATAATATAAATATAAATCAATTATCAACAAAAAAAATTAAAAAAACGAATCAGATCAGTTGAACAAAATGTTACAAATTGATTGTCCCAATTCCATCAATTCTTCATTTATTTAATATATTAATATTTTTTGAGAATTTGTTAATATTTACTTTATATGATTAGATACAGATCATCATTAAATGGTTTAAATTGCAAGATCAAACCAAAACGCACCAAATTATCAATTTTAAATTCATGATTTGTCATTTTAAATGGTTTGATTAATTAATTTATAATTTAATGAACTGCTTTGAAAACTATTTGATTTTATTTTTATTTAATTAAACCATCAAAAATTGAATTAACCTGTCTTAATAATATATTCCAAACCCGTAGTTTATTTTATTTAACAAAATAAATTCACCTTATGAACATTCCATCGTCTTTTTTTATGTCATTTATATCTTACGTTTTTAATGTAAGAAATTTATTTATTTTATGAATAAGTTCTTCCTCGTAGGTTACACTTTGGTGGATGATGACTATTATTTATATATAATTTTATTATTTTTATAAATTTAAATTGCAAAAATTGATATTTTATATGTTTGTTACCGAATAACTGAGCAAATTTTTGGCAGTAAAATTTTTTTTTTACATTATATATATTATATATGAATTCATCATTCCGTTTAAGTATAATTAAAATAATTATTAAATTATTTTTAATGTATCAAATTGTAAATCAGACCTCATTAAATCGCTTTTTACAATTTGGTTTCATTAATTAAATTATTTAATTTGAATCGGAAAAACTTGTAAACCGTACATACTTTATGGTTTGATTCAAAAAAATTTTCAAACCGCACCGAATTAAACCATGCTCACCCTTTAGATACAAAATATTTTATTCCATGAAATAAATAAATAAATTGAAGATCTAGGTATGTTTTCTTCTCTCCAATTCCGTCAGGGCACAAAATATTAAATGGTATTTTTTAGCTGGTTTTGGTGTACCATACAAAATATTAATATTTTTTTATATTGATTATTCATTTACTAATAAAAATGATTTTAATATTTTTAATAATTAGATACGATCTTTGAAAATGAAAGATTAATGATATTTTAATAATCAATTAAACAATCTTTGCCCTCATCTTTGGTTCATCAAATGATTAAAAAATTATTGGCTTCCTGTATAAAAACATGACACCACAAGAAAGTCTGCAGAAGTAAGAAAATTATGTGTTCCAATTCCATGGCAGTAGCTAAGCAGCCTCATGCCATTTTCGTTCCTTACCCAGTTCAAAGCCACATAAAAACAATGCTTAAACTAGCAAAACTGCTTTACTTCAGAGGTTTTCACATCACTTTTATCAATACTGAATTTAATCACAATCGTTTCATCAAAACTAGAGGTGCTAATTCCATGGAAGGCTTACCTGGTTTCCATTTTTATACAATTCCTGATGGTCTTCCTCCTTCAGATCCTGATGCCTCTCAAGACCTTCCTGCTCTTTGTGACTCTATCAGAAAAAATTTCTTAGCTCCATTTCTTGAAATTATCGCTAAATTGAATGATCTTGCCTTATCCAGTAAAGTTCATCCTGTAACTTGCATTGTTTCTGATGGTTTCATGTCAACTTTCACTGTTTCCGCTGCTCAGGAAATCGCAGTCCCTATTGTCTTGTTTTTCACCATCTCAGCTTGTTCTTTGATGGGGTTCAAACAATTTTCTGCTCTCAAGGACAAGGGTCTCATACCACTTAAAGGTAACAAAGTGTTTTAAGTAATGTTTTAAGTAGCTTGAATTCTAAAATGTATATATATTTTCCTAAACTCCAGATTGCTTGACTAATCTACTTTCTTTGCTTGAAGATGCGAGCTACTTGACAAATGGTTATTTGGAGAAGACTGTAGACTGGATTCCAGGCATGAAAAATGTTCGATTGAGGGATCTTCCAAGTTTCCTTCGAACTACTGATCCTAATGAAATTCTCTTCAACTTCGTCATGGAAAGTGTAGAGATAGCTATTAAAGCATCTGCAATTGTCATTCATACATTTGATTCATTAGAAAGAGATGTTTTGAATGGCCTTTCGTCTATCTATTCTCAAGTTTACGCAATTGGCCCGCTTCAGTTACATCTGAATCATATTCAAGATGAATCATTGAAGTCTATTGCGTACAATTTATGGAAGGAAGAATCTGAGTGTCTTCAATGGCTTGATTCTATGAAACCCAAGTCAGTTCTTTACATTAGTTTTGGCAGCATAACTGTTATGACAAGAGAACAACTCATAGAATTTGGAATGGGATTAGCAAACAGCAAACATCCATTTTTATGGATTATTAGGCCTGATTTGGTTATTGGTGACTCGAGCATCATGCCACCTGAGTTTGTCGAATGTACTAAAGAAAGAGGTCTAATTGCTAATTGGTGTCCACAAGAAGAAGTACTTAACCACTCCTCCATTGGAGGGTTTCTAACACATTGTGGTTGGGGTTCGACAATTGAAAGTTTGTCAGCAGGAGTTCCAATGCTTTGTTGGCCTTTCTTCGCAGATCAACCAACAAATTGTTGGTACACTTGCTGCAAATGGGGAGTTGGAATGGAGATTGACAGTAATGTAAAGAGAGATGAACTTGAAAAGCTTGTTAGGGAGATTATGGAAGGAGAAAAATCTAAAAAATTGAAGAAAAGGGCTATGGAATGGAGAAAATTAGCAGTAGAAGCAACTAGTCCAACTGGTTCATCATACTTGAATTTGGATAAATTGGTGAATCATTTACTTTTATCAAAATTTTGATTGTCTATTGAGAATTGCTATTAAATCTGAAAATTTTTATGTTGGATATGTTTGATACGTTCTCGTTAAAAATGTATGGGAATGGACTATGTTGAATAAAAAATATAGTAATAAAATTCTGAAGGACATATACAAAATTACATTTCAAATGCGAACAAATTCACAATAATAATGAACTTTGTTTTGTTGCGAATCACAAATTGTTCCAAGGGCAGTAATTCTAGTCCTTGGAACTGTTGAAAGGCAGAAATTACAGCAATGGAAGATTAGAGATAATAGAGACAAAAAAAAAAAAAAAAAAAAGGAAAGATGATAATACAACATTTATTGATGTTCATGATGACTAGAAATGGTTAATTTGTAAATTTTTTTATCTTTATTCCTTGATTTCAAAGGATGCTACCTCGCAATTGCCACTTGCGTTGCCTTTCTATCTATCTATCTATATATATTGTTGCTAGAGGAATTCTTAGTCATTGTTGCAAGATAATCAATTATTTCTAGCGATTGTTTATTGACGATGAAAAATATTTCTAACATGGAAATATCTTTTTTATTTATTTAAATATTTTCATTTAGCTTTGACCGTGTAAGTTTTACACGCGATGAATATCAAAGGCATGGTGCTATTTGAACACTGTTGAGTAAGTTGATGATTGGTAATGTAAGTGGCCCAAAATTTCGAAATGAGGCTTTTTGATCCGAAACAGTAAGTATATGGGGGCATGATACAAGAAAGTGTTGGATCATAATTTAGAGTGAATTAATCAAGGAAACTCCAATTGTGGTGAGATTATAAATCTCACTATGGAGGAATCTAGCCAAGTAATACCATCTTGGAATGCCAAACCAAGGATACAAATTTCAGTCTTAGGAATTCCACTTAACGATAGAGAAATCACAGTAGATAAAAGCAAGAATATTGTTATCGAACAATCCCAAAATATAACAGCGGGCTTGCGAAATTTATTTGCTTGGCGTTTAGAACGAGCATTATGCTTAATAATTTGCTCCCTCACTTGCTCATGTAACTTTTTAATCTCCTTAACCCTTCCTTCAGCCTTTGCACTAAAATGTTGATTTGTGGACTTGGGAACAAGTTTAATAGGAGTGATTGGGTTACTTCCATACACAATTTTAAAAGGGCTATGATTTGTGGGTTGACTTAGAGATCGATTGTAGGCAAATTCTATCTAAGCTAATAAAAGATCCAATTTTCGAATATTCTTCCCAATAAAACTTCTTAGCAAATTTTCCAAACTCTGACTCATCGATTCTGTTTGCCCATTAGTTTGGGCGTGAGTCACTGAACTAAACTAAAGTTGTGTACCCATCTTTCTCCACAAAGTGCGTAAAAAATGACTTAGAAATTTGATATCTTTATTAGAAATTATTGTTTTTGGAACCCCGTGGAGTCACATAATCTCTTTAAAATAGAGATCAGTAATTTTCGTTGCATTAAAAGTCTTTTTGCAAGATACAAAGTGAGCCATTTTAGAGAATCGATCCACAATCACCATAATTGAATCTTTGTTTCTTTGGCTACGTAGAAATCCTAATATAAAGTCCATGCTCACATCTTTCCATGGACATTTTGGAACATGCAACGAAATGTAAAGACCTGTATTTTGTGCTCGTGTCTTTGCAACGTAGCAAATCTTGCCCCTTGTAATATGTCGATCAACATCTCTCACCAAATGTGGCCAAAAGAAATTTTTTTGCACCAAGGACAACGTTTTATCTCGCCCAAAATGTTCCACAAGGCCACCATCATGGCATTCAAACAATATTTCATCCTTTGAAGAGCATTGAGGTACACAAATGTTGTTTCCATTAAATAAGTAATTATCTTGGAGATGAAATTTTCAATAAGGACCATTTTGACTCTACTTCCATATTTCTCCAAACTCATGATCATCTTTATACAAGCTTTTACAACTTTAAATCTAAGAACCTGAACTTTGAGTGTTGCAAGCAAACTTAAAGCATCAACAACTTTATTTTGGGCACCAGACTTGTGTTTAAGTGATAATAACTAAAATGCATATAGTTTTATATATATTTCTTATTATTTCAGTTATGTTTTGAACTACTTTTATTAATAAATTAGTCCCATTATTAGTAGATTTCTCTTTTTTTTTTCCTTGCCTTGAGTTAAACTAATTCCTACTATTTTAGGTAAAGAAATCAAAAGAGTTAAACTTTGTTTAATAATTTTACATCAATTTAGTTTATATTTCTGGAATGACCTTAAGAATGATCACTCGATATGTCACTTGAAATCTTTGAAATGACCTTAAAAATGATCATTCGATATGTCATCCGAAATTTATACTCTTGAAATGACCTTAGAGATAATCATTCAACATGTCATTTGAAATCGAAAAATCAGCTTTTTGCATGGCTAACAATGTTGTTACACAACTATAACTAAGTCTTTCATTGCAACAACTTTGACCCACTTAGTTATTTACACATCTTATTCTTTGGCAGTGACATGAGTGGAAGGAAACAAACAAAAGCAAGAAATAAGTTGCTAAAAAGCTACCAATGGATGACATTGATTGGACACATTTCTAATAATCAATGAATATTTTTTTTTACTAGCTACTCCTTTAATAACAATGAATGGGCTGGCTCTTTTGGGCACTTTCTTGGCACTACAATAAAATTTTTACAATACACAGCCTCATTTTCTTTTCTCTACTCACACCCACACAACTCAAAAAGCAACACCATCACCATAGATCAACCAGTTGAAGAGGCAAGGAACATTTGTAAGGAGAAGTGATCTTGCAAGGCAAACAGAGAGAAGGGATACGAAGGTTGAATATCGAGATTTAGATTTAAATCTGAGCTGCAAAATAAGTAAACAAACCCAAGTTTGATTATTATTTAATGCTTTCGTTTCTCTATTTTTATTGAAATATTGTTATGGCTGTTGTGTTAATTTTTATGCTAGGCTAAACTCTAAATCTAGTTTTGGGAACTATTTATTAAATTAATATGTCCAAGAATGGTTTGATTTATTTTAATTTATCCCTAAGGGTTCCTGATTTAATATGTTTAATCTTAATGCTTATGTATATGTTGGGTCCCATATTTGCATGATTTTTAGATCAATTTGTATGATTAGAAGATTGACTTATTAGACGGATTGCACATGTTAAACTTAAAGAAATAAGCCTAGAGATAGGCTAGATTTTCTTCTAGGATCAAAGGATTAACACCTACTTATTGGATTTCAATCAATGTAGTACCACGAAAGTAGGTACCATTTTGATTCTAACACGTCCATTTAGCCTTAGAAGAAGAATTTGGATATTTTAGGTTAGTCCTCCTTCTGGAACAGGTATAGACCGTTAAATCAATCATTCGCGGTACGCATTAAGCTAATAAATATCTCATAGGTAGATCATCTTAATATTTGATTATTTAAATCTTCAAAAATTATTAGCGTAATTCACTCATTTTAATTTGCGTTTATTTATATTTTATTGTAATTATTTATTGCTTGCCGAAATATTAATTTACGATCGTCCTCATAATTGTTTAACATAAAAAATTAATAATCTATTCCCCAATCCCTGTGGATTTGACAACCCTTTTCTCTATATTACTTGCACGGCCCGTGCACTTGCAGAATACGTATTCATTTTCCCTATCATTAAGCACATAGTGGAATGATGAAAGAAATTTGCTCCATTTAGCATGACGACTATGTAATTTTTTCTAATTACACAAAAACTTGAGAGATTCATAGTCTGTGTATAAAATAAATTCTTGAGCTAAAAGATAATAGCTCCAATGATCTAAAGCTCGAACTATAGCATAAAATTCTTTATCGTATGTTGAGCATTTGCACTTGATTCATTGAGTTTTTCACCGAAAAAAGTGATGGGTTGATTTTCTTGGCTTAATATAGCTCCAATTCCAACATTTGAAGCATCACTGTGACATCCTAACTCGGCAAAGCGATCCTAAGAGGGCGGGTAGAGCAGGACTCCTGGTGAGCTTCTAGGATAGCAGGCTAGCTAGGGTAATAGAATGCGGGACACAGTAATGAATCAAATCATATATCGAAAAAGAGGAAACTAATTATTAGAGGCGCCTTTTGGTGGAATGACTGGAGATTTGGAAGAACTTCAGGGTTAAGTGTGCTCGCTTGACAGAAATCCTAGAATGGGTGACCTCCTGGGAAGTTTTCCATTTAGACAAAATCGTGCGGGTCTTGCCGATCCAGTATGGGATGAAGCTGACTTGATCCAAAGCGGACAATTCCTCTAGTGGTTGAAGTCAGAGCATTACACGATGAGCTAAGAGACGATATTGATGGACAATGCAAACTCAGAAAATTGGTTTGCTTTACATAGAGCATAATACAAAAAATTGCCAATAAAGGAAATAAAGGAAAAGTATATATGAACTTGCTAACTCAAAGGAAATTGATATCTTAATGAATGTTGTAGCCCTTCTTAGATTTTCATACCATTTTGAGTTACTAAAATTTAATATGTATAAAGAAAGTTATGACCAATATATTAAACAGCGAGCAAGCTAGATTTTTTTAGTCCTTAAATTAAGAATATTGGCCCAAATAGTTCATCAATATGTTGTTTTCTCGTTGATTTTAAAGATTTTTGAACAATTTCTTTAAGCTTCCAACTTTTCCAATTAAAGGTCAAATGTATCGTAACCATAAACACATCAAGGTCCAAATTTTCATGATAAATCATTAAAAGTTATACATGTTAGAGAAGTGAAACTTAGGCTGTCATGTGCTTTTCGTATTTTGCTTTCTTGTACACTTAAACTAAATGATGGAAACAAAATACCAATATTGGATTAGCTTAACTTAAGTTTTAAGTTATAAAGATTAGATAGATAGTTGTTAGAAAGCATGTTGCATATTTTTATATATATATCCTTTTTGTTGGAATGAAATGAGGCTATATTTTCTTCAGTTGATATTCAGTTCTGCAATCTTTTCTCTCCTTTCTCATTTTTCCAGTAATACATCAAGGGTAAGTGTTTAACGCTGATTTGAAAACCAGGCCCAAAATAATGGCTTAAATTGGAAAGAACTTGGAAGTGAATGTATGGCATAGATAGTGCAAGAAAGCAACTTGGGCCTAAACACATAAAATCTAAATGTTGTACATATAAGGCATTTTGGGTTTTATAGCTTTTACAGAAAGTGTGCCCTTGCTGGAGGGAACTCTTAGGATCCCTATAAATAGGGAATGCACTATTTTAATAAACACATGAATTGGTATAAACAAATATGTTTGCCTTATGCATTCAAGTCAACTTGTGTCCCCATTTCTTTTTCAACCCTCTAACTTTTTATATTTCTCTCCTGTCTCTCTCATATTTGCCTTTTCCCCTCCTAAACTCTTCTTATACTCATTCCCTTCTTTTGGACCAAATAGGTCCTGGCCTATTCGTCTACCTATCCTAAGGCATTCTCGATAGATGCAAGCTCAATGCACCCATAACCAATATATATCTAGCTAGAGAAATGCATTGGAGGAAACAACCTAACTGACTCTTGGAGGCCCTTCCTTTCATCCTTATTTACATCTAGTTTGAAAAATGCAATGGAAGGCCTTATTCGTGCACATCCAATTTTTTTATACAGGCTTTCTATGACTGTCACAAGTTCAACATGCACCATTTCAATCGTTGAACTTGCAAAGAGTTCACATCAAAGAATTACGTCATGTATACTACCATTTTCTCCAATAGAAGAAATATTACAATTAGTTCCTCATATGTTCATTTTTCTCCCACCCTCATCAACCCGCTAAATACACTATGGGGCAATAAAGTGAATCTACATCCAAATATTCTGATTGAGCCAGGCAAAATTTTTATCTAATGTCTTTTCAGAAAATACTTTTATAAATGATAAAAAAGACTTATGTTGTTTTTTTAACCAATCAATAAATTATGACTTTGGCACCTTTTTGACTCTTGGAGGCCCTTCCTTTCATCCTTATTTACATCTAGCTTGAAAAACGCAATGGAAGGCCTTATGCGTGCACATCCAATCTTTCCATATAGGCTTTCTATGACTATCACAAGTTCAACATGCACCATTTCAATCGTTGAACTTGCAAAGAGTTCACATCAAAGGATTACGTCATGTATACTATCACTTTCTCCAATAGAAGAAATATTGCAATTAGTTCCTCATATGTTCATTTTTCTCTCGCCCTCATCAACCCGCTAAATACACTATGGGGCAATAAAGTGAATCTACATCCAAATATTCTAATTGAGCCAGGCAAAATTTTTATCTAATGTCTTTTTAGAAAATACTTTCATAAATGATAAAAAAGACTTATGTTGTTTTTTTAACCAAGCAATAAATTATAACTTTGGCACCTTTTTGACTCTTGGAGGCCCTTCCTTTCATCCTTATTTACATCTAGCTTGAAAAACGCAATGGAAGGCCTTATCCGTGCACATCCAATCTTTCCATACAGGGTTTCTATGACTGTCACAAGTTCAACATGCACCATTTCAATCGTTGAACTTGCAAAGAGTTCACATCAAAGAATTACGTCATGTATAGTATCACTTTCTCCAATAAAAGAAATATTGCCATTAATTCCTCATATGTTCATTTTTCTCCCGCCCTCATCAACCTGCTAAATACATTATGGGGCAATAAAGTGAATCTACATCCAAATATTCTAATTGAGCCAGACATAATTTTTATCTAATGTCTTTTTAGAAAATACTTTTATAAATGATAAAAAAAACTTATGTTGTTTTTTTAACCAAGCAATAAATTATAACTTTAAGAAAAAAGGCACCTTTTATATAATAAAGGTAGCTTTCTTTTTAAATATCATAAAAGTACATATTATTTTGTAACTCCGTACATTTAATAACGGCTTCAAAATGTGCATCGCTAAATTATTTCTTGTATAAAAAATCCATCACATTTTACAAATGTATAAATGTAGTTATTTTAAAAGTTAATATATTTAGTAATGGATTTAAAATTCGAGTTAATTCATTTTATTTATTTATTTTTAATCAAATTTACATATTTCATCATGCATATTTACTAATTTTATTGTCAATTTACACGTTTTTAAATTTCAATCAATTCAGAATACAAAAAATTAATTTAATGGTAAATATATATATTATTCGATAATAAATATTGGTTCGAACGCTCTGCATTTATCCAATTCTTAATAATTGAAACACAAAAAATTAGCGCCATATGATATTAGCGGGAAAGCAAACCGCCCAAATTAAATAAATTTCGACTTTTAGGTGGCATGTGTTGCTTTTGTTTGTCTCTACGTAACGGCTGCACTGCACCGCTTGGCGCTTCAATTTTTAATTTCAAAATCTTATTTTCTGTGTCCTTATCTTACGATTCTACAAAATATATTGTTTTCACTTTTTTCTAAAAATCGATATTTTTCCTCTGTTGACTTTCTGTTATAATTTCCCGAAAGTTCTGTTAAAGTTTATTGTGGAGCCTATGGTCACTTTCTACCAGTACAAATCTGTGGTACTTCCTATTTCTGCCTTTTTTTTTTTATTTAAAAAATAACTTAAATGGTTTTTTTTTAAAAAAAAAAATAAATCTCTATTTGTTTGTTAATTTGATAGAATTATTTCTTGTATCTGAAAATTAATTTTTTTATAATTTACCTTGAATTTGCACCAAACAACAGAAAAATCCAATGTATTACTCAAAATAATTTTAATTTAAATTAAATATAATTAAAAATAATGAAATATTTAATTTGGATGAAAGACAATTGAAAATAATAAATATTTTTTAAACTAAATATTTATATAATCAAATAATTTCTAATTCTATAATTTTTTTAAATCAAATATTTTATTTAACTGTACTTTAAATCAAGGATAAGACACCATCATTTTTTATAATCGTTTTTATATTTTTAAACAATTGTTTTCCTAATTTTGAACTTTTTAAATAATTTTTATAAGTTAAAAATGTTCAAAAATATTTTTATGGAAAATTGAATTTTTTTTATTCTTTTCATCCAGCTATATCCAGTTTGACTTTTCAATTAAGTCGGTTAGGTTAGGTTTGAAAGTTGAAATATGAATCTTGATTTTTGATTTTGGTAACGGTTTTCTTGCATACTATTGTACATGAAAACTTTCAATTAGGCAACTTTCTGCATTTCGGAAACGTTACCCTGTTCGTTTTTCTGTTGAAAATATTTTTTTTTCTATATAAAATTATATTTTAGGTGCGATTTCAATCAATTTTATTAGATTTTTCAGCTAAATTGATTTTTTTGAGAAGACAATATTCAGATATATAATTAGCTAAATTATTTCAATTTGATTCAGGTCAACTATTCAGTTTGGTAGAACTGAATGCTAACCCTAAATTGCTTTCAGATATATAATTCATATCTTTTAGAAAAAGTGATTAATTGACTTTTTTTTTTTTCAAATTCATTTTAAATATATATACATTGACGCCTTTTCAAATTAGGATCGAGCCCTTTTTATTATATTTTATTATATTCGCCGCTGCAATTCAATGATTAATCATACGACAACACAACACAAGTCTTGCAAATAAGTTAAATGCTCAGGTAGAGAATTGAGTTCCTTCACACATTTTGCATATAACTTTTCACAAACAAAAAGTTCTTACAAGATATATACAAATACATATAGAGCTCAGTCGTTACAGAAATTTGTTGTGTACTGAGAGCAAATAGTAGATATATACATACAGTGTCGTAGACGACAAACCCTTTTGATAAATTGAAATATAAACAGACTGTTGATATTGTTTCTCCACCAAAAAAAACAAAAAGAAAAAACATATACAGAGCATATATGGCAAGGAGAACAATTTTGATTTGGTAGTAAGTTACTGAAAAATGTACAAAAAAACTATATGGCATTAGTAATCAAATCACAAAGAAAAACCTTTGTTAATTTTCCTGATGATTGGTCCTCTATAGCAAGAACTCTATCACTGTATTGATTAGCAGTCTATGAATCCATGTAGGCTTTCACAACATCAAGAATTGGAGCCCTGCATATTGGACATTTTCCACTACTCCATTGCAGCTCATGTGCACATCTTAAACAGGTGCACATATGACCACATCTGTAAAAATTGAAACAATGCTTAGAAATTTAGGCAAAAATAGGTTAATCAAAACTTGCCTGCATCCGGTGTATGAGTGGTCTCATATATCAGGCCGATCTATGAAGGGTTTTTTTAAGAATAATTACCTATATAAAAATGAGTCGACCTGCCTTTCATAGCAAATGCAGCAATTGCGTCTCTTTCTTGTGATATCAATTGAATTCATGGTAGCTTCTGGAACTGTAAGTTAATGTACTATTAGCAATAGATCTCTATGGTCAATCATGTTGACAATTGTTATGAAGAAAACTTAGTTTTCTTAGTTTACCTGGATGTACTTCTTGCTTTAAGGAGTTCATCAATGTCACCTGCATTTCCATGCAAGTTTGCATAGTTTTTTTGAGCTCAGACATTTCGCGATGGAGTTGTTCCATATGCCCTCTTAAATTGAATATTAGATCCTCTTCCTGATAGTGCAATAATGTTGATTAGAGATCCTTATATATATATATATATATATATATTTTTTTTTTTTTTTGACACGTTTTAGTCGTAAAAGTTTCAGAATAGAATATCCAAATTGTTTTTCCTAACAGTATCAACCTCAATGCCGAACAAACTCGACATAGAATATGAAGATCATAATGAAGAAAGAAAAACTTACAATTGATGGATGAGTTGCGGAAGAGAAGTGTTGCGTCTCCTGATTGGAACCTTGAAATGGCAGACCTTGCTCTGGGGGTGTAATTGAAGCCAGTTCAGAAGTATCAGTAACTTCATGATGATGACTATAATCCCATGATGTATATGGAGATGGAGAATGCATTGAGGGTACACTTTCTTCTTCTGCTTCTTCTTCCTCTTCCACTTCTTCTTCTTCTTCTTCTTCTTCTTCTTCTTCTTCAACAACTTCTCCTCCTCTTTGTACTTCATTTGCATTTTGATCTTCTTGTTCTTCTGTTGAGTGTGAATGCGTTTGGTAGTAAGACAATATTAACTGCCCCATTCTCTCTTGACCTTCTGCATCAAGTTCTTCTTCTTCTCGGTTGACTTGTCTTTGCACATGAGATGTCATTAATCGATCCATTCTCTCTCGGAATTCACTTGAAAGACAATTTGATACTGCTTTTCTGCATAAGTATTTTGTAAAATTAATATCCACATTTTGTTCAACTGTTAATAAGCCACACAGTTATGTTTATACCTTTCAAGTAGTTTCTTTATTTCATTGTTATCTGAGCTAGTAGTTAGCATTTCTTGATACCATGCTTGCCTTTTTTCTTCCCAATAACTTCGCGGGCGAGCTATATTAGTAAACCAGTCATAATTAATTTGGTCAGTCTCCTCTTCCTCATCCTCCATCACATTCTCATTCCAATTATCCGATTCTAAAACCTCTCCTGCATCAAAATGGTCACTCTCTGAGTTTGTTCCTTGCCAAGTGACATCTGAACTAGCACTAGCTTCTTCATGAGCATCTTCTTCATAGACTTCACTTGTCTGTGACAATGATTTATCCACAGCAGGTGTACTTATCACAGTCTGCTTCTCAGTACATGGCTCATTCTTATTATCATCTGAAATCACAAGGTTCAGGCTTGTGGAAGAAGAAGAAGGATGATTCTCATTATTTACAATGCTATTAGCGTTCTCCTTAGAACTTCTTGGATTAACTATTGGAGCAGTTAAACTACTTGTCGTTTGGTCAACAGCTGGACGAAATCTCTCCCTGGATTTAATTTAATTCAAATTAGTGACTTAGCTTCTAAGTTCAAATATCAATCAATAATATACCAACTTAAAAGAAATCAGAAGCTGAGACTGTACTAATTAGAATAATACCTCAAATGCATTTTGGTTGACCCTTGTTGTGATCTATTAGGATCACCACATATTATTGTTCGAATGGGTTGTGATCGATGTTGATTTTGAATCGCCAGGCAACGTTGCAAGCATCTTAGTCGAAGCATAGACTAGACATAAGGCATTACAAGTTAAAAGTACATACATTTAAAGACTAAGTTTCGTACTAGTAATGAAATGTACTGCAATCGAATGCGTTTTCTTTTTTGCAAGAAAGAATTTTGTTTTACCTGAATACGACCACGTTGAGGGAATCTTGAAACAGATTGGCGCTCTGCAAGCGAGTAAAGCTCTCTTTGTCTTTCTTGCTCAATTTGTAAAAGCAAATCATTGAAGGCTTGTCTTCCTCTAATCTTTGGTGAATTTATAACATGTGGAAGAGCTTTTAGCTCTGCATGATCAGAGCCATAGGACAATCTACGCAAAGAAGGAGCATCACCGGCACTGGTATTTCCTTGCTCATGCTCATTATTATCAGATGTTAGTCTTTTAATAATGTCAGCAATTCTAACCCTCTCTTTATCTCCGACATCTGAGCTCTTAACAGGCACAGAAGAAGTTGAACTCTGTGCTGCTGAGTCCCAATCCACTGTCTCCTCATTTGCGTTAGAGTCAATTACATCAGTCTGTCTTGGAAGTTCATTTGCAGCAGAATCAACTACGTCGGATTGTCGCGGTGGCTCTTCAACTGGGGATGATACAATTTCATTGTAACTGGATGTAGAACTTGTCCTGCTAGAGCTAGTTGTCGAATTCTGACTATTTTTTGTGGTACTTGATTGATCTACTTTTGGCTCTGGCCTGTGTAGCCTTGCTTCCCATATCTGCACGAGCGACGAGGCGCCAAGATTTGAACTTCCACATAAATTTTCAGATTGTGCAGCAGAATTAGGATTTTCCTTCGCAGAAATTCTCTCGGATTGTGCTGCAGAATTGTGAGTTGAATGAGGAATTTCCTTTGCTGGAATTCTTTCGGATTGTGCTGCAGAATTTTGAGTTGAATTAGAATTTTCCTTTGCAAAATTTTGAGTTGAATTAGGATTTTCCTTTGCAGAAATTCTCCCAGATTGTGCTGCAGAATTTTGAGTTGAATTAGAATTTTCCCTTTCAGAATTTCCTTCGGATTGTGCTGCAGAATGTTGAGTTGAATTAGGATTCTCCTTTGCAGAAATTCTTGTGGATTGTGCTGCAGAATGTTGAGTTGCAATAGCGTTTTCCTTTAGAGAAATTATTTCGGATTGTGCTGCAGAAATTTGAGTTGAATTAGGATTTTCCTTTGCAGAAATTCTGTCGGATTGTGCCGCAGAATTTTGAGTTGAAATAGAACTTTCCTTTACAGAAATTCTTTGGGATTGTGCTGCAGAATTTTGAGTTGAATTAGAATTTTCCTTTGCAGAAATTAAAATCTCTGCCTCTTCATTCTGCCGCTCAATTGTTGAAACCATTTCTTGAGCTTGTTTAGCAGCCCATCTATCAAGAATCTTCGCCTGCTTGCAACTCATAGTAGAAGAATCATCAATATTATTACTTTGATGATTGGTTAAACATCTCAGATAAGGACGATTATGGTTATTGATATTATTATTACTGCTGTTATTGTTCATACGATTTTCTGAATTCTCGTTGGCAGAAGAATCAGAGGAAACGGAGATGCAACTATGGAGATGGTCTCGAACCAATTCTTTGAGATTTTTTTGAAACGCAGCTTGAGCTTTGGCATTGCTTTCTTTACTGCATCGATCACGCCTGTTATGGTCTTTCAAAACACAACCAAATGGTGAAGATGAAGCAATCTCAACTTGAGAAGAAGCCATTTTCGTTGAAACAGGGGAACCTGAACAAGATTACTATTCAAAAATCAAGCTCTCCCCTTTGTGCAAGCCATAGATAGTAGGAAAGACCCCATTTTCAAGTAAGAAAGCAGAAAGAAAATTGGTGGGGAGGATTGTTAAAACAATTAACCACAAGAACTGTTCCACCTAATTAATTTCCTCCTTTGTAGAATCGAATTGAATCCCGAAAACAGAGCAACGAAAACAGAGGTAGACAAAACTATTTCTTGTTTTAGCTAAAACCCACTTGTAACGTCCTATTTTTAGAACAACAAACATAAAAAATCGACAGAGAACCAGAGGCCAAAATAATAAAGAATCAGAGCCTCTAATTGCCTTTAAATGGAATTATGATAACAAAGAAAATGAGGGAGATGGGTTGTTGGAGAAACGGCTTTTTTTTTTTTTTGTATGAATTCAAAGAAACGAACCAGGGTAAATGTAAAGAAGCTTTATAACATTGAAGAATGGAGGGATTTTCCGGTTTGGCAGGAGAAAAGGGAGAAAGAGACGTTAGAGTTTTGAGCCGTTAAAGAATAGTGGGTTCCATAAGTTTGGCAAAGAAGAGCGTAACTACATGATTGGTAACATTATAGATAGAGGAAATCTGTTATAGATGCAGAGCGCACGTGCCACATTTTTACAATTCTTTAATTTTGCCTTTGGACTTTATTTATTGGATATTCCAATTTCCCATATCAAGTCTAGGCCACATTTTTGTGATAACTTTTAAATTAGTTTTAGGGTTTTGATGGAGTTAAAATTCAATCACTATTAGTTATTATTATTCGGTGACATAATATTTATAATAACTTTTAGAGACAAAGACAATTTTTAATTAAGCATTAAACACAGTTTAGCATTTCGCAAAGATTAATTAAATTTTTTTGACAATGTTACCATTATTTTTCCCCTTAATTCAAACAAATTAAATAATTCCTAATTAAAATCGCTAAAAAAATTAATAACTAACAGCTTACAGTTAGTAGTATAACAATTATCAGTTACTACAATAGCTAGCAATTACAGCTATTAAGGGTTTGTTTAGTAAAATTATTTATTTTGGTAATTGTTAACTGTTTTAATAGTTTTTTATATTGGTCCAAATTTTAAAATTTACTTTTCATAATGTTCAATAATATAAAATTTGAACTAACTTTTAAAAGTTAAGGTAACGTTTTATAAAGAGAAAAATTCTATTAAAATAACTAACTACTACCAAAACAACTAATTTTACTCAACAAATGTAAAATAGCTAGTATTGTCAACAACTTGCAAAGTAGCTTTTAACATATTGACTATGTTAAAATAATATTTTTATTAGTCATAGTATTCAATAAGGTAATCTAGATAGTAGCTTTTAGAGGTTAACAGAGTGTTTAATGAAACATTATCTGACTTAACATTTAGCGGTTTACAATAATTTTTTGACACTAACTTACAAATTAGTAAGTCCTACCTATAATATAAAACCGTTTACTTTTATTTTTTTTATCATTTTAAATTTAACAACTAATCAAGCAATTATTTTTATCTAAAACTTTTGCTTTAAACCTCTATATAATAAACAATAGCTAACAATTAATACCTGGTTGTTAACATCGAGTAAAACAACTAACAACTATTAGGTTCTATTTCGGCAACAGTATTTGAGCTAGCTTTTAGCATTCTAACCAAGTCAAAACTCTATCTATTAATTATAGAATTCAATAACATAGGGTTTATAATAGTTTTTAGAGATTGAGGAAGCTTTTATGAAATATTAAATATTCTAACGTATAACTTTTAACGTTTAGTGTTTAAATTTTTAATTAAATTTTTGGACAATAGTATCTATTATTTTTTCTCCAAACTCAGCTAATTAGATAATTAATGTCTTTTTTTTTGTCATTTTAAGTTACACAATTATTTTTACTGAACACTTGTAATTTAAACTGCTATATAAACAACCATCACTTAAAAGCTATTAGCCAACAACTAACAACCACTGTAATAATTAACAATTACTAAAACAAACTAATATTGTCGAATAGACCCATTAGACCAACTAGTATTGCCAAACATACCTTATGGTCAGTTAATTGACCAAATTAATAAAAATAATAATTATTTTAAAATTATTCCTACTTTCTCACCTTTATTTCAATAAAAATTATTTTTCATTGATTTAGTCCATGAATGGGCCCATAGACTGAGTCTATACAAATCAATCTCTTATTTATTTATTTATTTATTTTGAAATTAGATGAAATGATAAGACTATATTAAAATTGGAAATCTTCAATTAATTATTGCATTACCTTATTGAGAATGATTTTAGGATATCATTTGCATTTATTTTACACCCAAATTTGCAAATCTCTTCCCTAAGATGGTGTACCTTCCAATTTGAAGTTTTGATTTTTTTTTTTTTAAATTATGGTTGAATGATAAAAAGGAGTACATATAAACATATGCTTTTTACGCCCGTATATCTTGGTAAATCATTTACATAGATGCAACTAAAATCAGTAGCAAATCGATCAAAACTTAAAAGGTTAACGTACAAGTCAAAATGACCTTTGTCCATTCTTTTGGAAAAAAATTTATCTCGAGCCCGATTTCCCTCATAAACTCAACACTAATAGAAACTTTTAAGGTGTAATGATGTCACGACCCAAAACTGTAGGCTGGACCAGCACTAGAACTTAGGTAAGTTTAAGGCCTCTGAGGCTCGTAGTAAACCTAAATTATCAAAATCATTTCCTATTATCATTTGGCTGACTGAATAGTAAGCTCATATTATGATATTATTCATATAATAATCAGAGTAAACAATTCTGACCCAGCCTTAGTATTAAGTACTGTTCACAGCTCGGGCCCATATCCATTTAATAAAAATATATTCTCATGTAATTATTTATTTGTCATAATATGATCAAACTATTTCTATCATATGCTCACCAAATATTCAAAAAGAACACTCTACAATTTATTTATAACCACATGATAATTTCTTTTACATAACTAAATATTAATTAAACATTCTAACTGCGGAGTTAAATAAAATGTGTGGAAAAATCATAAATATTAACAGATAATTCATACTAACATGATCGAATTTCTGCGGAGAAGGAAACAGAGTTTTACAAACCAACAGTACTTTTATTTTCTGAAAAATGTTTATGAAAGGGGGGTGAGTTTCACTAAACTCAGTGAATAATAATAAATAATGCAAACTCACACATTCAAGCAATATGCTTTCACAATATAATAAAATGGGCATACTTCACAAGCACATGTCATACATCAGCATCTTCAAACAAATCACATTCAAATATTCACGACATGTGAAAATTGGTTAGTGAAATCACAAATCCACCTATTGGCCCCCGGCCAATTCCATTATAATATATATATATATATATATATATATATATATATATAACAGGGAGTCGATCCCCATACCTGGCGCAGTGACTCATAGTGACACACGTCGTCCCAATTTTCACCCAGATACAAAAGCACATTATTTCACGTTGCAATTATTCACAATTATATTCAATACAATAAAATGCAACATATGAATGTAATCAAGGGCAAAAATTTTATAAATTTATAAAATTGAAATATTATATATCAAAGACTAAGATTATAGAACTGAGACATTATATTTGAAAAATGAAGGACATTAATATAGCAATAGAAATAAGAAATGATTCATGATTATTTAAATAATATAAAGAATATATGATATGCATATAAAATGCATGTATACAGGATGATGTGCATCATTTATTATTACTCACAGTGACCGCAGAATAATATCAGGTCTGTCCTGGGTTCTGATTTGGAGGAGCAGTAGAGGAACTCGGTCGATCTAAGAAACACGTATAATAAGAAAAATATAATAAGATAATGACTCTCTTAATTAAGAATATTATTTTAATAAACCTATCTATTTATTTTATTTTTCTGTCTAAATTTCTATTAATTCACTATATAACTTTACTATTTATCAGCAATTAATTTATTCATTTATTTTGTATCTAGTCTAGATATCAATTCTATTCATTTCACCACCAAATATATTTATACTCCAAATTATAATTTAACACCAACAATAATAATAATTCCTTAACAATTTTACCAAATACTCTAATTATCGTCCGAATAATTTAATTATATAAAACTTTTAATAATAACCATTTAATCTTTGTGCAAAAAATTATTAACCTTTGTAATAATTTATTTATTAGCATTCAAGATTTAATCCTCAATTATTTAAGGTCCTCTAATAACTTAACACATAATATATCAAAATATTTAATTAACCGAAATCTCAAATTATCACCATTAACAATATTCTAATATAGTATATTTAATCTTAGCAATAAAACTTCACCTTTCAGTAATAATTCATTTAATCAACCAAT
>CANUEP010052908.1:0-11067 GCA_947857235.1 Jatropha podagrica | reverse complement strand
ATGATTGATTTTAAGACATTTGATGTCAAAAGATGTTGATTTTAAGGCATTGTTGCCAAAAGAGTGATTTTTTAAGGCTTTTTAGCCAAAGGGAGTGCTTTAGGCAATTTGTTTGCCACAATGCTTGATCTTAGGTGATTGTCGCCAAAAGGATTGAGTTTAAGGCTTTTAGCCACAATTATTGATTAATTGGACTTAAGCCGAAAATTGTTCGAACTAAAGGCAATCATATCGTAGCCATTGAGAGACTAGATATTTTAGGCCAATATTGTCGGATTTAAGCTTTAATGGCATGATTATTAGTTAACCGGACATTTAGCTTAATCATGTTATAATTGAGTGATTAAGGCTTTCTAGCCACAACTATTGATTAATTGGACTTAAGCCGGACTGCTCTAAATAAAGGCTATTAACCATAGTTATTGATTAACTAGGTCTTTTTAGGCCAATATTGTTGGATTTAAGGCTTTAATACCACGATTATTGATTAACCGGGCATTAGCCTAAATTCATTCACCGAGACAATGATGATATGGATGCATTTATGCAGTTGTAGAATTATTAAGAGTAGAAGAGAAATATGCATGGAGTGCTGAAATTAAATAGGCAGAGTTTCGACTTACATATCTGATTTAATCGACGACCGCTTCTTAACTCCAGAATCAGCTTCTTGTTAAAGGAATTATTAATTGGTTTAATTTAGGTGACCAAATAACAAACAAGAATGCAGTAAAGAATCGCAAGGAGCGTAAGGGAGAAAGGGAATGTCTGTCAACACAGACTGTGCTTGAAAACAGAGCCCGGGGCCTCATTTTATAGGCGAAAATGGACCCGAGGGCGGGCGTGCCCGCCTTGCTTGGCCGGGCGGGATCACGCCCTGCTTGGGCGGGATGACCGCCCTACCAGGCGGACAGGACCGCCCTTCTAGGGCGGGCACGACCGCCCTAGCTGGGCGGGCACGACCGCCCTAGCTGGGGCAGGTGCGTCCCGCCCTCTCTCTCTTTTTCACTTCCGGAGGATTTTTCGGGAGTTCCGGACCTCCAAAAATATTCCGGGACCAGTTCTGCGATCCTCGTAATTTTTCGGACGTTTCAAGTACCATATTGGCATACTTTCGATGAACTTCCAAAATGGCCTTTGGTCCGGTCGGGCTGTTTGCAGCCCGGGAAAATAGGCTTTTTGAGCCTGAAAAATTGGGTATTCACAACTACGTGTAAAAAAAATTAGGATATACTGGCATGCCTTAAGGATAGATTGGCCTGTGATCAGGGACATCGTCCATCAAAATATATAAAGTCATCCCATATCAAGTGACATATCTCACTCATTGCATGCTCTTGGAAAGCAAATCCAGTACCTTGCGGACAACTGCCCGATAATCAATCTCCTACCTTAGTGGTGACAATGAGTCCTGCTCCTACTTTACTTGCTTAGTTGGCAATGAGGGATGGGATGCATTCACACTTTGCTAAGACTCATTAAGTAGAGAGTATGAGGGTATGGGTGATTGGGAGCCTATGACGATAAAGTTTGGATAAAAGATCAAGTGGCCAAGGAGGTGTTAGGAATTGATGATGTCTTACATACAGCACAACGGAATTAAAATCGTGACATGGCAACACCCGCCATGGATCCATGTGTTTTAAAAAACATTCAAAAGATAGGGTTAGATTACAAACCTAGGTTCGAAGTCGTGCTTCACCACAAATAGACGTTGCACCTCAGGCGAATGTCCTCTACTGGTATCCACACATGATCCCACCAGACGAGCGCACAGTTGCTAGCACAGTGAAGTTGCGGTTTAGGGTTTTTCTTTAAATAGGGAGAAGGAGGCAATTTTTTTTTATCTCTATCACTTATTATCGTATCTATTTTATTTTTATATGTATAACACTTATATATTAAAATAAAACCCTAATAAAAAGCCTTCATATCAGATTTTGCTAATGGGCTCTTAAATCGAATTTAAAACCCAATTCGCTTAATCTGGTCCTTATAATCCCTTGGGCCTTGAACCAAATTTCAAGCCCATTATAACCCTAATCTCGTCCATGATGATCTGGTGTGCGACCTAATAGGTCCATATTTAGTTGGCAATGGGCCATACTCTCAATGCAGCCCACAAATCATAAGCGGTCTCTAGCCAGACATTATGATTACCCAATAAATATGAAATCATTTGTCTAATATAAAACCTGATGATACATGTCATGATTCCTTTTGTTACACGATATCTAATTTAAACATAAGTCATGGATCATGTCATACTTATATTGTTCAAATATATCCATTTCTCGATTTGTAAGCAGACTGATTAATCAAATCAAATTAATCTCTCTATATCAATTTATTGGAGCACGACCATGCATTTTCTCAATCCTACTTATCGAGGGGCCCAAAAGATATCTCTCTTCTGAAAGAGGAATAAATCCCATCTCGATCGTACACTATCCTCTGCATGATTTACATTATGCTCAACCATAACCTTTATAGCCATCTGATTAAAGATGATGTTAGGTTTAAGGATTCAATGACATAACCATATTGAGATCATTAATGACATCAACCCATGTAATGATCTCAAAGTGGGTCTATCTAGTACATTGTCCTCACAAGTACCTATAAGCTTGAATGGCATCACCATACACATTCAAACTATACTAGTCAATATTTCACCTATGACTAGGGGTATATATTATTATAAAGCAACATGCAAAAATAATATAATAATAAAAGTAACCTCTTCATTAATTAAATTCAAATAACATAAGGTCCAAAATGTTGGCCTAGGGCACAATCACCAGCAATATATGGACTTGGGGAGAATAAATACATATATGGTGGGAAACTAGTAATATAATGTCCATGATTAATACCATATATGTCTCACTCCTGCACTAACGTGCCACGTGATTAAGGATATTATATATTCTATGTTTGACATAGTAATGAGTAATCTATGCCATATAATATGGATTATCCTTATCCACCATTTCATACAATCATATCAAAGGTAATCTACCATATATTATATCATACATAGTGATCTCCTAGCCCATAATAATCTATAGTGATATCATTATGTATCCACCAATACCCCCATATATGGTGATATCAAATTCATTCCCACCATATATACGCTCATTGGTATGACACAGGGTGATAAAATAATTTAATGCATCCACACGTATGAAATATACTATATACATATGTATGTTGCCACTTATATATGTCCATATAATGTATCATACCCCCAAATGTGTGGATATATCCCTAGATATATATGTATGGTTGGAACATATAGGACAAAGGGACATTGTGGCCAAGGCAATGTGGGGACATAATCAAACGTGGGGGTGACTAACTATATTATACTGTTGTCCCCACCATATATATTATATACAAGTGATATCCATATAGATTACCTTTGTCCTCACAATGTATTTAATGTAATTTATAATGATTATATGGACATTATAAAATATATAGTATATGCATATAATAGTCTATAATGTAATCTACAAATATGGATTAGTAATACATTATATCCCCAAGGTATATATAGCATAGTTCTTACCCTAATCTACCATTATATATGGTGGGGACAAAGGTAATCTATCCATAATATCGATTAGTGATTTTGGATAAGTTTCTGGACTTGGGGTGAATAAATACATATATGGTGGAAAACTAGTAATATAATTTTGATTGAGGTAAGAACTATATTATATATAGTTTCTACCACCTAGTGTCATACCTATGGGCATATACACGGTTGGAATAAATTTGATATCACCATATATGTCTCACTCTTGTACTAATGTACCACATGATTGTCGAAAACACTAACCAAACGTATATAATGTCAAATTATATGGTAGATTGCCTATCCATAATAGTCTAATTGACTATTAGTATGATAAATGACATATGCCACTTATATATGATATCAAATTAGTGAGTGGATTAGGATAATCCATATAATTGTTATACATTATATTAATAAATTGTCATTCCATTGAGCAACATTGGACAATGTCCATGAGTATGTGGTGATTGTAATCAGTGATCCTATATTAGATGTCAGTGTAATAGCCTTGGCCATAGAATGGTATGGCAAGTTGTTAACTACAGTGTAGCCATGATACATTATATCCATGTGGGGGGTTAAATGGACTTGGGGTGAATAAAAACATATATGGTGGGAAACTAGTAATATAATGTCCATTAGCAACATACTAATTTTGATTGGGATAACAACTATGCTATACAAACCTTGATGATTCTGTCACCCTATGTCATACCAATTGGCATATATATGGTTGGAATGAATTTGATGTCACCACATATGTTTCACTCCTGCAGTAACGTACCACGTGATTAAGGAAAACACTAACCACATGTATAACATATTATATCACTATCCCGTGTACCTTTGCTCCCACAATGTATTTAATGTAATCTATAATGATTATATGGATTGTCCTTATCCACTCACTAATTTGACATCATAAATATGTGGCATATGTCATTTATCATACTAATAGCCAATTAGACTATGATGGATAGGTAATCTACCATATACAACATCATATCCTATGTTTATAGACTTCTATGGTAATTGAGTATGATTAATACCATATAATATTGGGCAGGAGTGGGCTAGAGTTAAGCCAGGATCACTGATTCTATATTAGATATCATTATAATAGCCTTGGCCATAGAATGGTAAGGGAGTTATATGGACTTGGGGTGAATAAATACATATATGGTGGGAAACTAGTCATATAATATCCATGAGCAACATACTAATTTTGATTGGGATATGAACTGTGGTATATATACCTTGCTGATTCTGTCACCCTGTGTCATACCAATGGGCATATATATGGTGGAATAAATTTGATATCACCATATATGTCTCACTCCTGTACTAATGTACCATATATCATATTCTAATATATCATGTCTATTATATCCATGGACATTATATATATGTTGATTGAGATATTATGGATAGGCTATAAACATATGTATGATGTGGGTATAAATGACATCCATGGTGATTGGGGTAGAGTTAAGCCGGGATTAGTGATCCTATATTAGATGTCATTGTAATAGCCTTGGCCATAGAATGGTATGGCAAGTTATTAACTATAGTGTATCCATGATACATTATACCCACATGGGGGATTATATAGACTTGGGGTGAATAAATACATATATGGTGAGAAACTAATAATATATTGTCCATGAGCAACAACTATGCTATATATAGCTTGCTGATCCTGTCACCCTGTGTCATACCAATGGGCATATAATCACCATATATGTCTCACTACTGCACTAACGTACCACATGATTGACGAAAATACTAACTAGACGTATATCATACTCCCATTTATAGCATCATATATCACTATCCCATGGCATATGTCGTTTATCATACTAATAGCCAATTATACTATATCTTATGTTTATAGACTTCTATGGTGATTGAGTATGATTAATATCATATAATATCAGTTAATAGTAGAGTTAAGCTGGGATCAATGATCCTAAATTAGATGTCATTGTAATAGCCTTGGGCATAGAATGGTATGGCAAGTTGTCAACTGCAGTGCGGGCATGATACATTATATCCACATGGGGGTTTGTACGGACTTGGGGTGAATAAATACATATATGGTGGGAAACTAGTGATATAATATCCATGAGCAATATACTATTTTTGATTGGGATAAGAACTATGCTATATATACCTTGCTGATTCTGTCACCCTGTGTTGTGCCAATGGGAATATATATGGTTGGAATGAATTTGATATCACCATATATGTCTCTCTCCTGTACTAACGTAGCACATGATTGAGGAAAACACTAACCACACGTATATCATACCCCCATGTATAGCATATTACATCACTATCCTGTGTACCTTTGTCCCCACAATGTATTTAATGTAATCTATAGATGATTATATGGATTATCAAAGAAAAGAATTGGTCTTCAATTCTTTCCTGATTGTATTATATGGACTCATGTGATTGGTTCTTATCTCTTTGCTCGTTTATCAGGAATGCGGAAAGCAGTCTTGTAGCGATCTTCAGGACAAATACCAAGTTGCCAGAAACCAGATTTACATAAGTGGCGTATGTCATTTATCATACTCATAGCCAATTAGACTATTATGGATAGGTAATCTACCATATACTACATCATATCCTATGTTTATAGACTTCTATAGTGATTGAGTATGAGTAATACCCTATAATATCGGACAGGAGTGGGGTAGAGTTAAGCTCGGATCAGAAGTGGGGACATTAGTGCAGGAGTGAGACATATATAGTGATATGAAATTCATTCCAACCATGTATATATATATATATATGCCCATTGGTATGATACAGGGTCACAGAATTAGCAAGGTATATGTTGCATAGTTCTTATCCCAATGTCAATTTATAGGTTGCTCATAAACATTATATTCCTTGCGGAAACTAGCATAATTGGCGATTAGTTTGATAAATGAACCTCACGAGAATGTTGAGAACTATGCTATATATACCTTGCTGATTCTGTCACACTGTATCATACCAATGGGCATATATATGCCTTGTTGATTCCAATGGGATAATCTACCATATATGATACATCACCATACAATAATTGGCTATCAGTATGCTATGGTGAGAGGTGTACCCATTATGGTAGATGCATGGTGCGGAATTAGTAACATATTGTCCATGAGCAACATACTAATTTTCATTGGGGTAAGAACTATGCTATATATACCTACGTGGGGGGTTGTATGGACTTGGGGTGACAGAATCAACCAGGTACATATAGGTTCTTATCCTAATCAAAATTAGTATGTTGCCCATGGGCATTATATTACAACTTTCCCACCATATTCACCCCAAGTCCGTATAACCCCCCACGTGGATATAATGTATCATGCTAGATTACCCATCCATTGTAGTCTAATTGGCTATTACTATGATAAATGACATATACCACTTATGTATGATGTCAAATTAGTGAGTGGATAAAGATATTCCATATAATCATTATAGATTACATTAAATACATTATGGGGACAAAGGTACAAGGGATATCATGTGGTATGTTAGTACAAGAGTGAGACATATATATTGATATCAAATTCATTTCAACCATATATATGCCCATTGGAATGATACAGGATGACAGAATCAGGAAGGTATATATGTATTTATTCACCCCAAGTTCATATAACCCCCCACATGGATATAATGTATCAAGGCTACACTGTAGTTAAAAACTTGCCATACCATTCTATGGCAAAGGCTATAAACAATGACATCTAATATAGGATCACTAATCTCAGTTTAACTCTACCCCACTCCTGTCCGATATTATTTGGTATTAATCATACTAAATCACCATAGAAGTCTATAAACATAAGATATGGTGTAGTATATGGTAGATTACCTATCCATAATAGTCTAATTGCTCATTAGTATGATAATTGACATATGCCACTTATGTATGATGTCAAATTAGTGAGTGGATAGGGAAAATCCATATAATCATTATATATTACATTAAATACATTGTGGGGACAAAGGTACACGGGATAGTGGTATAATATGCTATACATGGGGATAAGATATATGTATGGTTAGTGTTTTCCTCAATCACATGGTATGTTAATGCATGAGTGAGAAATATATAGTGACATCAAATTCATTCCAACCATATATATGCCCATTGGTATGACACAGGGTGATATGATGATTGAGTATGATTAATACCATATAATATCGGATAGGAGTGGGGTAGAGTTAAGCTGGGAACAAATATATGATGTAGAAGTCTATATGATGGGGTATATGGTAGATTACCTATCCATAATAGTCTAATTGGCTATTAGTATGATAAATGACATATGCGACCTATGTATGACGCAGGATAATCCGTAGAACAAGAGTGACATACCATATATGATAAATGACATATGCCACTTATATATGATGTCAAATTAGTGAGGAACATGATATATGGTGCGTTAGTACAGGAGTGAGACCCACTAATTGAGGAAAACATTTTATCTCATGGATTATATATATATATCACCATACATATAATTAGTCTGGTATGACAGGCTGACAGAATTAGCAAGGTATATATAACATAGTTCTTATCCCAATCAAAATTAGTATGTTGCACATTACATTATTGGTTTCCCACCATATATCACCACCCCATGTCCATATAAACCCCCATGTGGATATAATGTATCATGTGGATGGATGATACACGGGATAGTGATATATAGCTTGGGGTGAATAAATATCATGGATAGGTGATAGGCATAATATATCATATGGTTGGATATTATATGCTGGCATTAATATAGGCTATTATATTACTATTATGGATAGGTAAGGACATACACACGTGATTGAGGGGACAAAAGGTGACATAAGTGATATAATAGCCAAGTCCTATAGATAGGTGTGGAAATTACTGTAGTTTATGAATAATGCATAATAGTCTAATTGGCCAAAATATGGATATAATGTAACCACACTCCTGTATACATATAGAAAGAATCATCTACATTCTATCCACCATATATGGCCAATATCCCATGATAAATGACATATGCCACTTATGTATGATGTCAAATTAGTGAGTGGATAAGGATAATCCGTATAATCGTCATAGATTATATTAAATACATTGTGGGGCCAAAGGTACACGGGATAGTGATATAATATGCTATATATGGGGGTATGATATACGTGTGGTTGGTGACAGAATAGTAATATAATGACCTATAATGTATCATGGGTATCCCATGTATAGTATGCTTTAAAATTAATGAGTGGATAAGGATGAAGCATATAATCATTATAATAAATTACATTATAATCTACTAGTTTATAGACACAATAAACCAGTACATAAGTGGGAAACTAGTAAGGCAGACTACCAAACGGTAGTGTAATATATAGCATATGGTGGGGTAGAGTATTATATAATGTATATATACCATTCTATGGCCAAGGCTATTACAATGACATCTAATATATGGATGTGGGGGTATGTCACCATAGAAGTCTATAAACATAGGATATGATGTAGTATATGGTAGATTACCTATCCATAATAGTCTAATTGGCTATTAGTATGATAAATGACATATGCAACTTATGTGTGATGTCAAATTAGTGAGTGGATAAGGATAATCCATATAATCATTATAGATTACATTAAATACATTGTGGGGACAAAGGTACATGAGATAGTGATATATCATGCTATACATCGAGGTATGATATACGTGTGGTTGGTGTTTTCCTTAATCATGTGGTATGTTAGTACAAGAGTGAGACATATATGGTATATCAAATTCATTCCAACCATATATGTGCCCATTGGTATGACACAGGGTGATAGAATTAGCAAGGTATATATAGCATAGTTCTTATCCCAATCAAAATTAGTATGTTGCTCATGGACATTATATTATTAGTTTGCCACCATATATGTATTTATTCACCCCAAGTCCATATAACCTCCTACGTGGATATAATGTATCAGGGCTACACTACAGTTAACAACTTGTCATACCATTCTACGGCCAAGGCTATTACAATGACATCTAATATAGGATCACTGATCCCGGCTTAACTCTAATCCACTCCTGTCTAATATTATATGGTATTAATCATACTCAATCACCATAAAAGTCTATAAACATAAGATATGATGTAGTATATGGTAGATTACCTATCCGTAATAATGTGGCTATTAGTAGCAACAAGCTAATTTTGATTAGGATAAGAACTGTGCTATGTATATCTTGTTGATTCTGTCACCCTGTGTTATACCAATGGGCATATATATGGTTGGAATGAATTTGATATCACCATATATGTCTCACTCTTGTACTAACGTACCACGTGATTAAGGAAAACACTAACCACACGTATATCATACCCCCATGTATAGCATATTATATCACCATCCCATGTACCTTTGTCCCCACAATGTATTTAAGGTAATCTACAATGATTTTTAGTTTTTATCCATATCCACTCAGTAATTTGACCTCATACATAAGTACCATAAGTCATTTATCCTGCTAATAGCCAATTAGACTATTATTGATCGGTAATCTACCATATACTACATCATATCCTATGTTTATAGACTTCTATGGTGATTGAGTATGATTAATACCAAATAATATCGGACAGGAGTGGGGCAGAGTTAAGTTAAGATCAATGGTCCCATATTTGATGTCATTGTAATAGCCTTTGCCATAGATTGGTATGGCAAGTCATTAACTGCAGTTTAGCCATGATACATTATGTCCACATGCGGGGTTATATGGACTTGGGGTGAATAAATACATATATGGTGGGAAACTGGTAATGTAATGTCCATGAGCAACATACTAATTTTGATTGGGATAAGAACTATGCTATATATGGCTTGCTGATTCTGTCACACTGTGTCATACAAATGGGCATATATATGCTTGGAATGAATTTGACATCACCATATATGTCTCACTCTTGGACTAACGTACCGCATGATTGAGGAAATCACCAACCACACGTATATCATACCCCCATGTATGGCATAACATATCAGTATCTCGTGTTCCTTCATCCATATGAATAGAATAGTATATAGACTATTTATGCCAATCAAAACATCTCAATTGATTTACCCCAAGTCCATATAATCATTATAAATTACATTAAATACATTGTGGGGATAAAGGGACATTGGATAGTGATATAATATGCTATACATGGGGGTATGATATACGTAGTTAGTGTTTTCCTCAATCACATGGTAGGTTAGTGCAGCAGTGAGACATATATGGTGATGTCACATTAATAAATGACATATGCCACTTACGTATGATGTCAAATTAGTGAGTGGATAAGTATAATCCATATAACCATTATAGATTACATTAAATACATATGGATCACTGACATTATATAATGATACGGTGATGATTAATTTGATATATGGTTGCTCCCATACTAATCTATAATGG
>CANUEP010052852.1:0-20020 GCA_947857235.1 Jatropha podagrica | reverse complement strand
TATTTAAATCTTGAATTGGTAATTAAACATTAAGATCTAAGCTACGGAGTGGGAATTGGAAATTAAAACTAAGACTTTTGGAGAAAAGCTACTAAACAAAGGTTAGAGAATCCTCTTCCAAAGGGAAGGAGAGAGATAAGGATTGAGGCTCTCCAAGCTTAATTAAGCTTAATTTAAAGGTTAGTGCAATCATAACTTCACTTGTTTAAGTTGTTTTAATATGGTTAGGGTTTTGAATATATAGTGGAAACTTTTGCTGGAAATTTTACCAGTAAATTCATCTTGATTTTGATCGCATTTAATGATGGATTTAGGAAGTGTCATACAAGAGTTATTTGTTCCTCTATGTGTTAGCTTTACAGGGGTTTTTGAATCACCCAAATCGAAGTTGTATATTGGGAGATATGACCAAAAGAGTGCAGACTGCGCAGGCTGGAAAACACGTCGTGCGCTCGCGAATTTGGCCTGGAAACTCACTGACTCTCATTTTTGCGTCTCGCGCTCGCGACGTTTCAAGGCGCGCTCGCGAATTGTGTTTTCATGAACTTTTGGTCTTCATTTTCAATGCAATTGGATTCCTTTGCTCAACTTGTATGCCTCCAATCATTTTAAAACAAAGAAAAACAAACCACAAAACAAAATGTAAATTACTTGCCTCCTTATGTAATTTAACCACTTCTAATTCCGGCACCGATTGTGGCATCCGTCGTCTGGTTCTTCGAGATTGGCCGGTGGGTGTTACAAGGGAGGCCAAGTCAGAATCGAGCTCTTAATGGACCATGTGGATATTGTTCTGGCGATCAGGATGTGGGTTGGTGTTTATGTTCAGTCTAGGTCGAATAGGAAGTATGTGACCATTTTCCACTAGGTCCTATATCTTGTGTCTCAGCGTTTTGTAGTCATCGATCTCCTTGATGGAAAGAGTATAAGGAGTTTAGGTTATAATGCTTTGGGACAAAATTAGGTATGGGTTTATGTTTCAAGGGGTGTATCAACTTGTCATCCATAGCCTTCTAGATGATGAATGAAAGAGGAACCCTGAGATCTGTGAAGTTGCATCTATTTGTTTGAGCAACTGGTCTTGGCAGAGAGGGAGGGAGTTATCTTTGGTCGGTCAAATTGGCCACCTTATTGCCTTTCTGAGGGACAGGAGGAACTACATGATAACTAGCTTTTAGCTTCTTGTATCTACAGGAAGAAGCCTAATCCTCTTTAATCTAGCCTGACTATATTAGGTTTTCTATTTTGGTGGCAGTAGCAAAGAGAGCTCTAAAGTTTAAAAGGTACTAGGTCCTTAGATGACTCTAGTAAGAGGGGAGCAAATTCTTGACTATAATGTCAATCTATTCCTATTCAGAGGGATGGTTAAGCATTTGGACACCCTTGCCTTTCCATCTTATATGTAACACTCCCTTGCCGATCTCATAGGACTAGTACAGGAGTTGTCACATTCTGTGCCAGAGGCACGTACAACTTACTTATTAGTACAAAACTAGTATCAATGAAAACATGATATGTTCAGTTTACAAATCCTTTAAATTACACGGTGGAAGTCTTAGTAACCCAAACTTGCCTAAATAGTTCGATTATAAAATTCAAGGAAAATTTAAAATTTTCAAAGCAGTAGTGGTAACCCATCAAATAGTTCTAAAATAGTATAGGTTGTTCCTAGAGAAAAACAATGAGAATGTCTTTTTGAAAATACCATTTAAGAAACATTTAAGCCTATTAATAAAACATTCCAAACTAGCAACGAAATTTTGAAAATCCACTATGACATTTAATATTCCCTTATAATAAAATGAATTCTCAAAAGAAACCATTCCCAAATCCAACATTTTTAAATTCAAAAATGTTAAAAATTCAATCTCAAAATTAGAGATCAAGTTTATGTGAAACAAAACCAAATCCTTACAGAGTTCAAGAAATAAAAAAAAAATGTATTGGAATAAATAAATTCCAAGCCCCACATAACAAACCAACACTCTCTTATTCCAAATCTAACACATGCCATGATTCTATACTATAGACTCACACTCTAGTCTGGGGGTAGCAGATCTTCTCTCTAGACACATGTACTCGAGATCCACAGCTAATAAACTTCAACCTACGCTAGTTAAAAACATTGTGCTGAGTATAAAACTCAGTGGTACTCAGCAATATGTATATGTATTCACATAGCAAACAGATATGGTTCATTGAAACCATATACAATATCAATACATGTTTATACATATAGCATTTATTACAATAGACTACAAAGGCAACTTATTTCTCAACTGATCATGCAATATCATTTATAATCAAGACTTGCATGGCATAAGAGCATATCACATAATGTAAATATTTATACCATGCCGTAAGTATACATGTTACCAGCTATAACAGTTTCTCACAATACGAGTGGATATGTTCACATTTTCACTCCATGTTTCTATACCAAAAACATATAATCAATTCATATACCAGTTTATTTGCATTATAGAAAATCGCTTCAATCAATATATATAAGGGCAAACTCGTATAGGTTTCACGTAGCAAGCAGTTAAGTAATCTCAAGGGTACTATTCGAAACTTAATATAAGATATAGATACATTTAGGTATTAATGATCATATTTCTGCATATTCCAAATGCACATTTCATTAAAACGTCATTAAGACGTAAACTACATTAAAATGAACTCATAATATATTCCATATTAGATAAATTCAGAGCATATCTATTATTTCAAGATATCATCAGAATATGTACTGGATGATAGTCTTAATTCTAAGTCAAACGTTATCAGTGTCATTGTCAAATCAGAATACTGTCAACCTCATTGCCAAATCAGAATATCATTGGAACATATATATAAATACAGAACATTTCAGAACACATACTATTATAATATGATATCAATCACATTCTTTAATCTTTTTATCTATGAGCCTTATTAGTAACTTAGAAGAGATAGGAGCAAAATAGGTATCAGATTCAGAATCAGAATGGCATAATAGCCAACAGAACAGATTTAGGCAGAAGCCTATAGAACGGTGGCATAAGCCTACAAAACATTGGTGCACGTCCGCAACCTAAGTGGGACACCCTATGTCCAGCATATGATCATAGTAATCAAAAGCATGCTCAGTATATCAATATTAGTATAACCACATTCGTACAACTATTCAACTAAGTACGTAATAAGGGCCTAGATGTGTAGTTATAGTTCTTTACATTTGTATCCGAGTCCAATCACAGATAGAATCCTAAAAGTTCAATTATAGCATCACTTGCATTCATAGACATACTTGATTGCATCATCAACCTCATTATACACAAAGGAACTCACGGTCCACATGTGTCACAATACTCATAGCAATTCTCCATGTTAACATTTATATTCATAGTATCAATATATCATTAGTTATCACTGTCCAATCATATAAGGAACAAGTACGTAATCACTTCACATACTTGCCTCATTTCTGCTCCACATCAATTAATGTTTAACTCTTTAACAAATAAGATATGGAGAACTTTTCTCATAATTTAAGCATTATATCAAACAATTGCATCACTTCAATCGTTGACCAATAAGTATAACCAAATATTAAGCCAAGTTCCATGCATGTTTAAGAAATTTAAGCCTATTCAACAAATTCTAGGTAAAAGGCTACAAATATCAGATTCTAAAATAAATCAAGTACCGGCATTATACCATACTCAATTTCACATCAAAACATTTAATTGATACAATTCTATAAGTTTATCAATTCCAAGTGTAAACCCTCATAGCCTTTAACACTTAATCAATCACATTCACAATTGATTAAACTTAATAACTAGGTGTCACATGCATTATTATCAACTTATGTGACCTAATCATCTCTTTTGAACTTATGCATAGGTTTAACCTATATATATGTATTTAGGCCATGTCAAGCTTACCATTATTTGAATTAGATATCATTTAAATATATTGCTCATTACCTATTAAACTTACTAGTTATGTTGTTAATCATTTACTTATACAGTCATACTTCAAATTTCATATTTCGAGCTCCAATACACTAATTACACATCCAATTACTTAATTAGGTTTAACTTGCAATACGCATAATTATGTATCAAACAATGTATTATTCTTAAGCACTTAAGATCATGTATTGACTCATAAATATTTCACTTCACCCATCAAAACTTTTCACACCTTTGTTCTCGCGTATATCCTATGCATGCTTATTAGGGATCTTGCCTTCATAAAGTTTTATTCATTAATGTGCAATTACAACCCCAAATATGGCAATATCATTCAAGGCATATATATATATATATATTCAATCAGGCATCATGCAATAACATATCTTAGCTCATTTATATGAAAGAGCAATCAAATCTCACCTTAGTTAAGTTCATTCCATCATGTAATCATGCAACGCATAACATTAGACATTAATAGATCATATTAAGGAGTATAATTAAGTAATAAATCTCAATTAAAATTAACAAAACATGGTTCATACCTTATGTATTCTCCTTTTGACTTTCATATGATATATTAGTCATATTTTAAGAAGATTCTAAAGAATACAACATCAAGGTTACATTAGGTATGCATTTAGAGTGTTTAGGCATCATTAAGAGGTAAAAAATACACAACCACACTTTGAGAGTAAGAGGAGTCCACGGTCTAGGCGCGGTCTCTGAAATTTCCACAGCTTGGACGTGGCAGCACTTTGTGCTAGAACAAGTTTTGGTATTCAGGTTATAACTTTAGTTATAAGCATCCAAATTAGACACAAGACAATGTGTTGGAAACATAACAAGTAAAACTACAAATTTTATGAAGGACTCTAGTAAATATATAGACATCTTTGTGGTTAAAATGGGAAAACAATATGAATATACAGGTTTGGTGCCGTGATAGAACCAGTTCTAGTGTTTAGATCAAAATTTAAGCTACGGGTATTGAAATTAGACACAAAAGATGTTTTAAAAAGATGAGAAATAGAGATACAACTTTTGTGAAGGGCTCAAATACAGATGAAAAACATAAAGGGTCCAAAAATGGGTTTCAAACTAACCCAATGACACATTCAACATTAAAATTTATCAACTCATGCAATACATACAAAAATTTCCAATTTTACACTTAAAAACATCAGTTCTTAAAATCCATAAATAAGAAAGAATGATGTTATGATCACCAACACTAATAAATAAAATCAGAAAAAATATATATTTGTGGAGCACAAACCTCAAATCACACAATAGCAGCTCAACTTCGCCATCATGCCTTCCCTTTGCCCTTATCAACCTTAGAAGGTTCGCCCTTCTCTTGATTATGCAACCCTTCTATGATCATATACCACTTGAACCTTAAATCAGTACATTAATAGTACTAACTCTCAATTTTGTTATTTGATTGTAGGTTTCTATGGTGGAGATCACGAAAAATGGAAGAAGAGTTTCTTCCTTCCCTCCCTTTCTCTCTTTTTCTCTCATGTGTTTGTTTGAAGGTGGCGGCACTCTCATCTAAAATGAAAGTGTTGACCACTCTTTATTAGCTTTAGGATAACGAATAGGGTTTTCTCCTTTTTTTTTTATTACAAAAAATGGATCACACAAAATGACTCATAATCAAATAAGCCCACCTAAATTAACAAAAACCCATTTAATAAAATACCCCTAATAGATTAACAACACATATAATTAAAACTATATTTTAACAAATAATCCTTTAACACTATTAGTTATCAATAAATCATATTTGAAAATCAAATTCTAACAATTGATAATAAATATCAAATTAATTATTTTAATGCTCAATAAATAGGGAAAAATCACAACAATTGAGCAAAAATGTTCGTACTTCAATTTTATCTCTTTTTTTTTAATTCCAATTCTAAATATCCAGGTGCAATTAGAATGTATCACACTAAATTCTAAAAATCAGGGCATTACATTATAAGTAATGAAGAGAAAGATTCTTGGGCCCCCTATTATGTCTTCAGGTCCCTTCTGGTAATATCAATCTCCACATTATAGTGGTACTACTGGTTAACGCATTACAGATCTCTTCTCATGTCTTCTTTTTGGCATTGTCTAAGGCAACAAACCACTGGAGAGCGGCACAGGTGAGAGATTGCTAGAATAATTATGCTAAGAGCTCATTGTTTACACTAAGAGGAGTGAGGGCACCCACATACATTTTGCGATGAGTCTTAGGACATGTGGCACTATCAAACTTGTCCATGGTAAGCATTTTGTACTTGGTAGGCAACTTGGCCTCTAGACATAGTGGGAGAGAGTAGACATTAATAAGATCTTCATTCTTCTTGATGCTCGTAAGAAATTTCTCAAAGGAGTCCATTTTCTTCATCGTCTTTTTAATCTTTGGACAGGAAAAATCATCCCTTATCTGGATTGGGGTAATAGTGGCATCAGAAGTGGTCCTTATCTTAAGGACCGACCCTCAGGCAGTCTGATTACCATTGGGTAGGATGGTGTGCTGTTCATTAGATCCCCTAACCCAGTTCGGAGAAGTATTGTCATTCTAACTGGCGATTATAAAGGGAGTTGTTCTATTCAGTCAATATTGTCCAGAAGCGGGTTTTCTATTCTAAGAGCATTTCTTCCATTAGTGCTCTGAAATCAGTAGGTAAAGCTATTACCATTGTTGTTCTCTAGTAGAAGCAAACAAAAGAGTGGTATCAGTACACATCTGTTAGTGAGGTTGCTAGAAACATATACCTATTGAGGTCTAGTGACTCAAGTCAATGTTTGCGGTTGGGTGTAGACGAAGGCACTCGGGTTCAGTTCTAAGGCTTTATTTTGATAATCAGAGGGTGCTTAGGTCAGGCTTTGGGGCTTTTTGGTATTTGAGGTGCTCAAGTCAAGTTTTGAGGCTTTTGGATAGGAGGAAGCAATGCACGAGCTAAGATTTGATGGCATGACTCAAGCAATGCCCCTAGTTTGAAGAAGGGAAGTGCTTCGGTTTGTTCTAATGCTTTGGTGTTTGAGGTGCTCTAGTCAGGTTTGCGGCTTTTGGAAAATCTAGGGTGCTCCGGTCGGGCTTGAGGCTCTTGATTAGGATGACGCAATGCACGAGCCAAGATTTGAGGACATGACTTGGGCATTGCCTCTAGTTTGGAAAATAAGGGTGCCTAGGTCTAATCTAAGGTTTTCTAGTAATTAGAGGAGCTCAGGTCGATTTTTTAGGCATATAGAAAGAAGCAAAGCATGAGCCAAGATTTGATGGCATGTCTTGAGCATTGCCCCTAGTTTGAAAAAGGGAAGGGCTTAGGTCTATTTTAAGGCATTAGTGATTTGAGGTGCTCAGGTCGGGTTTGATGGTTTTGGATAGGAGGAAGCAATGCACAAGCCAAGATTTGATGGCATGACTCAAGCATTACCTCGGTTTAAAAAATGAAAGTACTCAAGTCAAATTTGAGGCTTTGTTTGATAATCAGAAGGTGCTTAGGTCAAGTTTTAAGGCTTCTTGTAGCTCAAGTCAGAGTTTAAGGTCATGTAGTGATAAAGGGTGCCCAGGTCAAGTTTTGAGGCTTCTTGTATAAAGGACTCTAGCAAGGTATGTCTCCTCGGGTAAGGACTAGTGTTTAGGTTACCACTAGTTGGTGTTCAGGTTACCACTTGTTGGTGTTTGGGTTATCAATGGTTTGGTGTTTAAGTTACCACTGTATTAGTGTTTAGGTTACCACTGGTTGGTGTTTGGGTTACCACTGGATTGGTATTTATGTTACCACTGATTGGTGTTTGGTTTACCACTGGATGGTGTTTGGTTTACCATTGGATGGTGTTTAGGTTACCACTACTAGTCTTTGGGTTACCACGGATGGTATTTGGGATACCATTGGTTGGTGTTTGATAATATGTAATGAATGTTATGCCAAAATGGTTTTATGATGTAGGTGCATATAATCCTAAGGATAATAGCAACCTGGGACAAATCTAAGGAAGATTGCCCCAAAGTGATAATAGTAACTCTGTTTGTTTAATTCTAATGACGGTAAAGGATCCCAAATGATGCATTTGAATGTATGCGAAGTGACTTCCAATTAGACCCAAATAGGACATCTAAAGCCTAATTTTAATCCTCTTACTATATTTTTTATTTTGAAAAAATGTTTAAAAATCCCCAGTGGAGTCGCCATCTTGTGAGCCCCCTCCCGAACATCATGGGAAAGATCTGAAGGATGGAGTTTAACCAGATAGGCCCACTGGTCGGTTTGTCAGGAAAAAGTAACTAACTGGGAGGAACCCTACTGTGATGCCTTTATGTTGTTCTATTAATTAGTCCTGTCGTGACTGGTTGTTTGATTAATTGATTAGGTTATCGATTTATCAGTTTTTTGGCTCTATTTCGCGTTCAAGTGATGTTTGGTTGATTGAAAGTCAAAAGGATCGAATTTTGAGTGCCAAATCAGTCTTTAAACTCAACTAAAAAAGAAGAGTAAAGTTGGACCTTTTGGTCATAGAATCCTTAAAGTGAGAATGAGAGTCATTGATGCTTGAGAAGTGCTCGCAACAAGAGATGTTTTGAATGGGGGGTGTGCATTTTATATGCAAAGGGGGTGGCTGATATGGCATTGGCCACATCCTTTTTAGCCTCAGAGATGTCTTGATTGACACCAGTAGGGTGTCCTAGCGGTAGCTTGATCGGCTCCATCGCTAAGTGGCTAATGCCAATCTTGGTTGATTAACAAAATGCCCCTACCGCTTGATTTTTGGGTTTTCGGGCTTTCGAGAGTCATTTAAGGCCCAAATGACGTCCATCGAGTTGATTCTTGCACCATCGATACCATAGCGAAATTTCTTAGAGCTTGGTGCTAAAATCATGGTCAATAGGTGCACCCAAGCCATCCCAAGTGGCGCATCTCCTAATGCAGAGCATTCACAAATCAAAGTCATCCAGTCATGGCACACCCAAGTCGTACCAAGTGGCATACCTCCCAAAGTGGAGAGTTCCAGTTAAGTCATCAAAAGTGGCACATCGTCTGGGAAGGCAACCTCCCCAAGTGGTTTCCAACTCACTTGTACAATAAGGGCCTAGGGACTTCATTAAAGCTCCCCAAGTGGAAGGTCAAAAGCACTAAATGTTTTTTCATGGTTGGAAAGTCATACTTCTGGAATCAAGATCCCCTCTAAGGAAATGGAAAAATGTATATCTTGTCGCCATCCCAACCTAAAAGGTAAATCCTAGCTCTTGCAGCTAATCCTTAATCTAAAAAGTAACTAGAGCGATTCCCGACAACACCATCGACCCAACTGCTTTGCCTGCACCCTTCCTGTGTCTTCTAGCGCTCATGCGGCAACCATTCTCAAGAACCAAAAGGACTGAGCTGATGATCACACTTTATTTACACTACTGTTTGGCACATAGCACTCTATCCACGCCGCCGTTTGGTGCATTGTACTTTATTTACACTGTTGTTTGTCACATAGCACTCTATTTACGCCATCATTTGAAGCACAGCATGTTATTTAAGACACCATTTGGCACAGATCACATTATTTTATGCTAAAAGTTGGTACATCCAAACCATCCAGTCATGGCATACCTAAGTCATCCAATCGTGATGCATCCATGTTGCCCATTCATAGTGCGCTGACCAGAAGGACAAAGTCCCTAAGTAGAGCAATTCCAAACTGCCAGAACCCCACAAACCGCTCAAGCTGTCCAAAGGATGCAAACCAGCTAAGTACCTTATTACTCACGTGTCTACTTTACATTTTGATAAAATCTTACTCGAAAAGCAAAATATTATCAAAGTGGTGGCAAACTATAGACACTCAATTATTGCCCCAAAAAGGACTTGATAATGATAACCTTTATTGCTAAAAAGAGGTTCAAACACCTAATGAACCCAATTCTGGACAGATGATCCGAATATGGAAAACGCAATCCATAGTGCCTTATTCACATTCATAGTAAAACATGGCCCATAAATGCACCTGGGCCTGTCCGAGATGCATCTCAATGCTTGATAGCACTCTATGCATCACCTTGACCAATTTGACAAAAATTAGATTGGTTCACAGGTGGCCCATAGTTGCTCTTTTGGGGCCCCCAGTGACCTTTAAAGGGTCCATCAATAGTGATGACATTTCTCATGATAGAACATTTTCGGAACATCCGATGGAATTGATTCTAAAACTAATAATCATAGTTTAAGAAATCAGATTCATTGAGTCACTTTCATATTTTAGGGTTTATACCAAAACGGGGTCTGAAACGCATTATGGGTTCACTTGAGATAAATTCTCACACTCTATGTCCATGTACACACCATTCAGACTTATTTCGTGAAAATCGAAACTCGAGTAGTTTATAGGGCCCACATATGGGGCCCACCTGTCACTTAGGTACCAAATAGTAGCAGCCCCCTCATTTGCCCATAAATAGAGGCTTAACATTTAGGGTTAAGGAGTTGGCAAATTAAGGGTAAAACAAAAACTAAAGATCACAAAGAATAATAAGAGAGAAAAATTTAAGAAATCAAAACAAGATTAAAACAAAAATCACTCCTTCAATAATCTTAGGAAATCTAAGTAATTTGTTGTGTGAGAAAGTGTTTTCATCACATAGTCATTATGCTTTTAGGTCTATTAAACACTTTCAGAAGCACAAATCAACCACATTCTCAGAGCATTCTCCAAGTATCAAAATTCTTGAGGTGTTCTTCAATAACTTCAAGCAAATCAAACTTTTTTCTTCAAAATAAGGTAAAATGAGAGTCCCTACTTCATCTTGTCGTTATTCCCAGTTCATTTTAATATTAAAATACTAAAATTGAGTTGTTTATGAAAGGAACATGCAAAAACTCAATTTTGTAGAAAATCTGCAGCTTTTCTAATTGCAAAGGTGCCTGCCTTTCAAACCTAGCACTAGCCATAACTAAAATGGAACCACCTTTGCGATGGAGGCACCCACCATTATGCAAAGGCTAGTGCCATCTTATTTATGGCACCCAGAAAAGAAGCAGATTTATGTTCTTCTTCCCATCTAGTTTTCTGATGTTCATCAACTCTAATTACTTTGGGATGGGATGTGAGTGACTTTTATTGGTATGAGATCATTGTTTCAGAAGCCAAATAACTTAAAAAAGTCAAATCATGCCTAGATTTCGAGATTGAAGTGAGTTGAACTACAGTATAGAACTCATTTTTTTATCCAGATGAGCTCGTTAATGATCTTAATATTGTTTCTTGCAATGATATGTGAATTTTGTTCATCTCACATGATGAATACTGTGATCATGAGCTCAAAACTTTATTGAATTGTTATATTCATTAGTATTTTGATTCTACTAACATTTAATTCATGCACTTTTAATTTTGTTCTATCTCGTATATTAGTATAATTATATAACGTTTATTTATTTAATTTATATATTCTGCCAATTTTTATTTTCTATCTTTTTATTTATTTTATATTTTTGTCTAATTTATTTTAATGTTGATTATTTATTGTTGTTTAATATTTTCATTTTGATTTTTTGTTACCCTATTGTTTGCATTCATAATATATTGTGTGAATGTTTGTGTGGTGATTACCTCTATTAATTTAATGTTTGAGTGAATGTTATATTTATTTTATTTATTATTTAATTTGGGGAATGTAAAATTTGTATAACTTGTAGAGAATCCTTAAGGATTCTCATTTAAATTGGTTTGTAATAGCTTAAATATATTTTTTATTAGTTCATAATTAGTTTTTATATTGAGTGGTTTGTAGTAATTTTAATTTTATTTTATGTTTTATATTAATTAATGGGAATAGGAATATATAAGCAATAAAGAGGTAGAACGTATTTTTGGAGATGGATTGTAATTCCTTTCTCCTCCCTCTTTCTTTATGGGTGTTTGTTTATGTTTGATGTACGTTTTAATTGTGATAATTTGTATATTTGACATGTTTTCAAAAATTGCATTGAAATGTTTTACATCTCAATTTAAATTAATATCATTATCACTAAATAAATGAATATTTGAATAACTAAGAGACCAGTTTAAACCGAGTGAAATAGGTGCCTAACACCTTCCTATTTTCATACCCAATTCCCAAACTCACTCTGGTTAAAATAGGATTAATTGATTCTAAAGAATTAATTAATTAGAGAATTTTTCCTAGTTTAGGGTGGCGACTCCAAAAATATAAAACTCTTATCAAAGTAAGGAATCCACTTTCATGAGGATTAAAATGGGTTAGATAAAAAGAAACTAATTTTATTAAATAAAATGAAACAAACCCATTTGATTCAATTCTCTCAAATGACTCTTGAAAAAACTATGAGATGGTATGAAAACCATCTTCCTCGAAGAGTGTTATTTAGAGCTTAGTTGGACAAGACTTTTCCACATTGGCCTTTATAACTCTAATTAATGCTACTCTAATTAAGTCTGGACACATATTGTCTTGATGATGTGTCAAAAAATAGGGGGAGACATGAAACTAATGCAAAGGATCAGCAAATTTAAAAAAGTCCAACTATTGTGGGCCCTTTATGTTCTTTCCTTGAAAATTACAAGACCAAACTCGCATGCCCTATCATACATATTCTTGAGTTTCATTTTCTTTTGAAATTGAAAGTCCTTCAAAAATCACCATATTTCAACTGAAAGTCAAGAAAATGGTCCAAATAAGAGATATCCCAATCCCATGACTTATCTTCACCTCATCATTTTATTCTTTCATTTTACATTTACTTTTTATTGTATGTAGTTTTTAAAGTTGTTATAAATCAAGAGGAATTGTAAGTTGTGATTAGACTGGTGAAAGGGGCATTTGGTAGGTCATTTATAAAAAATTGAGTACATATAGTTTTTTTTTTATAAGAATTTTCATTGTAATTAGGGTTATGGACGATTCTTAAGAACTCAAACCATATTGAACATTATATTAAATCAATCCAAAACTAAAAATGTAAGAACTAAATTCAATTTACTATTTCAGTTTCACTTATGATTCTTATGCAGAACTAAGTTGTGATCATATCGAACCATAATGAACCAAAACCAATTATTAATACATATTATTAGATATGTTATGTAGTTTGCAACGATCTTCATATTATACTAGTTTTTTTTTAAATTCCTATTGTTTACTAATAAAGATGTCATGTAAGTTGAAACTACTTATAATCATGAGACCCTGACCTGAACACCAAGTCTAATCCTCTAAAAATGAAACCGGAATGCTCATTTGGATAAGGTTCACGAATGAGTTTTCTAGAGTCGCCACTTAAATTTCATTTTGAGATAAACTTAAGAAAAACATATATTTGAGTCTAATTAAGAAAAGTGCACTAATCAACAAAATCAAGGGAGATTTTGGGACTAGATTTTCAATTTAAATATTCAATTAATTGGCTTTAATTAGTGTCTAATCCAAATGTAAAGGAATTTGATATGAATGATCATATTTATAGGAAAACAATAAAATAAAGCGATAAATAAAGTGTCACACCCCAAATTTGATGGTGGGACAATTCTAGGGCCTAGGTAGGCTTAAGGTCATCGAGTACTGTGTAAAATCCACATCTGATTCAAGCTTATTATAAATAAGTAATTTGCTTAATACTTAATACTTCATACCTAGGTGGGCTAAAACTTTTCACTGTTCTTCAACTAATTTTCCAAGACATTTTTTTTAGGTACAATCTTAATTAATTAAACTTACTCTCATACAAATCTTTTGATAATGAAAATTATATTTATACTCAATTAATATCCTTTACATACGTCTATGAACCAATTAGAGTTATCCATTCAATACCTAAATTACTCATAAATTTCAACACATATTTACATTGCTCTCTTGCTTCTTGTTGAAATAAAGAAACCAAGAAACTGTTGAACTGTATCACTTCTACCTAAAACACAAACGCTTTGATGAGACATCAACTCAGTGAGGATATAGTGCCCTTTAAATAATAATAACATTTTAAACATTTTATGGCTTATCAATTTACTAATATAATATAATACATCATTATAGCTCATTACAGACTTATTTCCTATAAACAAAATTTGGAATAATTTAATTTCTTATTATCAATATCATATCAATCATATAGCAAATAATCAATTAGATAGTATTGAAAAAAAATATCACTATGTACATTTCAGTATTATCCCTTTCCATACAGGTTTCTCAAATATTCAAATAATTCGGCTAATATCAACATCTCACAAAATCACAATTTTTACAAAAACATTATTTCAGTTTGACAATACTAAAGAAAACATATTGGTATGTACATTTTAGCACTATCTCACACTTCAAAATTTCCAAGGTAGTAACTTCTCTATTTGATTGTGTTCACTTTCACCTATGTACACATAGCCTCATGATGTAACCATCATCAAGGTTGGGTGTTATCACTTATTCCAAACAAAAGCATAACACAATAATAAATAAGATTTTCATTTTCACAATTTCATATCGAAATTTCAATAAATTCCAAAATCAATGATAATAAGTAACTGAATAAATTCTTTCAAGCATTCTAATAGTCATGGATCGATCAACAATATAAACACACACACAAAGAAGGGGTTAAACAACATAATTCACCTTGAAAGCAATAATTTGTTTCCACTAAATCATTTAGAGTTTCCAAAACAGTTTATTGGTAATCCTCAACCTATAATCAAACTTACCTTTATCATTTTGGTCCTTTATTCCTATCTCTCTATTAATATTTAAAATCTTAATAAATCTTATTTATAATTTTACATTCACGTTCAATATTTTAAGTGTTATAAATCTATATTTTAAAACAAACTAATTAATTATATCTTTGACAGTTTACTTATCACCTTGAAATTCACATTTCTTTAAGCACATATTTTAGTTCACTTATTTACTTTAATAACTAAAAGAAATCACTATTACTTAAATCTATTTATTAAAACCATTAGTTAGACTTGATTTTTCTTTTATAAACTAGATTTTGCTTTTCAAATCAATTTAGTAATTATCATTTTTTATTCTATTTAAAATAAGTTATTATATCATTTTCTAAAATCAATTGTATACATTTTCATATACTTATTTATTTTACCAAATAAATATAGTGAGGTTTTGCAATAAAATTTCATAAATTTCTTTACCTTATTTATTTTCAAAATATCACTTAAAATTTCAACTTCAAATACTTTATTAAATTCAATCAAATAATATCTTTTTCTGCTCTCACGATGGTTGAGGGGTTTTTCTTTCTCTTATCTCATTTGATAACAAGTTTTGTCCTGATTTTGTCCATCTTTCCTCTTCTCTCTAATCATCCCTCTTCTATTCCTCTTTTCTTTCTCTCTTTTCTCTTTTGAACATTATTATTATAAATTCAATGAATGAAGGCAATGAGGAGGATAGGTTGGTTGGAGAGGTTTATAGTAGGCTGAATATCGACAATATTGATGGAGTTCTATCATATGGAGAAACGGAGGTGAAACGTCATGCTAAACAGGAGGTTGGATGGCAATATTGTGTGATAGGTGGACTTCTAACTGAGCATGTAACTAATTTTATGGCTTTCGAATTCTTGATAGCCAATGTACGGCAGTCGGTGAAAGGTGTTCTAGTAAAAGATCTTGGTAATAATTGTTTACTATTCCAGTTTTTTCATGCTCTTGATGTGGAGAAAGTGGTATAAGGGGGCTCATGGAATTATCAACAATTTTCGTTACTCTTACATGTTCTTCAACCTCATGAAAATCCAAGGCAAGTGGAGCTAATGAAGATTGAGCTATGGGTATAGATTCATGATGTTCCAGGAGGATTTATGTCCGAAAAGGTTTGTATGGATGCTGGCAATTACTTGGGGGAATATGTTACAGCTAACTCACGTAATTTTTCACATATTTGGCATGACTCCATGAGAATAAGGGTTAAACTGGATTTTAGAAAGCCAATTAAGCATAGTTTGATAATTCATAGGCCCAAGTGCCTAGATGTGTGTCATAAATTTGAATACGAATGGCTTAACACTTTCTATTACTTTTGGGGAATTATTGGTCATTTAGATCGCTCATGCAAATTGTTATATGATTTGCCAAAAATCCCACATATGGACCATGGCTGAAGGTAGATCGAAGTAAAGCAGTGCATGCAGGTTTGAAGTATCAGAGATTAGAGCGAGATGCTTTGCAGTTACATCCACAAGTTACTCATGGAGGTAGCTTATGTGAAAAAGAGTTGTACGGTCCGCAAGACTCTTCCCAAGAAGATAGGATGGAGAAGGCAGGAGTTAGTTATGATAAAAAAAACAGTTTGAATGTATATAAAGGTAAATCTATTTTGAATTTTGAATCATATCAAGAAGGTAATCTACAAGATATGGATATTGGTGATCTTTTAGAGGCTCCAATGGATACCATAACTATTCTTGATCCTAAACAACGGCAAATTGTAAAGTTGGATGGCTATCTGATAGGTGATAACTTTATTCCTAAAACGGTTGAGGTTGATCTAAAAAATGACTTATTGGCGGGCTTTGGTTTCTAGGCCTGCCCAGACCACGCGGGCTCTGGTTTCTAGATCCTTGTCCTAGGTTTCCCTCACTTGGTATTAGAGCCCGATTGACAACTAGTTTGTTCCTATCTATGGTGAAACCTCAAGTCACATATTCGTTATTACCATTGAGTTAAGGCATTTTAGGAGTAAATCATTGACAGTGATCCACAAAAATGGTAAAACTATTTGGAAACTTGTCTGGTGTCATTAAAGGATCGAATTCTAAGAAGTCAAAAAATAAAGAAGTCTTATTAATTCCTGATATAGAGACTGGTTTAGATAATTGGAAACTCCTTAAAATCTCATCCTCTATGATTTATAAATCTAATAATAATTTTTTGTTTAAATCTGATTATGTTATTAAGACGGTGGAACTCCGAGGAAAAGGATCTAATGTTCTAATAACCAATTAAGAGATCTAATAATTCCTCTAAACAATGACAATAAATGATCTAATTCCCTATAATCACAGTGTGGATTACAATTTTCTACATGTGTTTGAAAAATCTCATATCCTACTTCAATTAATTCTTGTTTAAATCTTTTTATTTGTTTAGGATTTGTTAGATCAAGCAAAGTAAGATTTCTAACAATAGATTCAATATGCAACATAACATAATAAAGAACTTATAGTTATATTCAGATTATTGCAGGCCTCTTATATCTCAGATATCAAGCACTCACACCACAACAATCGATTATCACAATCTTCTAGCGCTTTATATATTATTTCAAGAGAATCCAGGATTTTACAATAGAGTTTCGAGTAAAATAAAACTAAAGGAAATTTGTCTGCAAACTCAATTGCTTTGTCTATAGGAATAATGCTTTGTCTATAGGAATAACTGTCCCACTTTCTATATTATGTCCTAACAATCTGATCTTCATTTGGAACACTTTGACTTTCTTTGTAGAAACCACCAAATCACTTTCTTTAACAGCTTTCATAAACACTCTGAGATGCATAAAGTGTTGGTTTATTATTCTAGAAAATATTAAGACATCATCAATGTAGACAATGGAGAATGAAGTGTAGGCATTGAAAATATTGTTCATTATTTTTTGAAATTCAAAGGGAGCATTCTTTAGACTAGAAGGCATTACATTCCATTCATACTGTCCAAATGGTATTGTAAATATTATTTTATATCGGTCTTGGTCAACAATCTGAATCTGCCAATACCCGGGCTTCATCAAACTTAGAGCATATACTCGCTTCGTACAACCTATTTAGCAAATCTCTCTTGTTTGGTAATGGGTATTATTCCACCTAAGGGCTTTATTAAGGGGTTTATAGTTTATGACAAGCTTAGGAATACCTGTTTCAAGCTTTGCGGCATTTTCTACATAAAATGTTGGACAACTCCATGGGCTTTGGCTTTTTCTAATTAACCCCTTTTGTTCTAACTCTGCAATTTCTTTTTTGCAGATTTCTAAGTGTCTTGGACCCATAACAATGGGTCGAGCCTTAGTGGGAATCATTTTTTTATTAAAATCCGGCTCATATGGCAAGGTAACCACATGACGTTTTCTTTCCCAAAAGGCCATTGGGTTTTCTGAGCAAACTGTTTTAAACAATTCTTGCTCAAATTCTTTAACCCTTAACTGTATTTTTTCTCCATTGATCTTTTTGCTTATGGTTTTATAGGCTACTTCCTTTTTTAATGAATTTATAAATTTTTCTTTTCTTTTGATGTTGCTTTTTAGCACATCTATTTCTTTTATTTTAGGCTGAGAAGTGAAATAGAAAGTGATAACTTTTCCTTCTATTTTAATAGCTATTCCTTGTTCTGATACACTCTTTATCGGGTACAACATATGAAGGAAAGGATTCTCTAAGATGAATGGATGCGACAATCTTTTTAACATTATGAAGGAAACCTCAAAACATATACCTTCAATACATACAGCAGCATTATTTAATTTGTATTTAATGCAAATTTTACTACCATCTGTTGTATTTAATTCCTCTACCGTTTTAGAGAAATAATTAGAAAGTACTGATCCTTCATTTATACAGTTCAGATCGGCACCTAAATCTATTAATGCCATTGTTTGAAAAACATATTCCTTTTACACCACTATAGTCACTTTAGTGTGCCATTTATGGGTTATAACTCGATCTACTAAATTGACATAATGAGTTTGGTTAACCTCATCGTCATTCAATGGATCTCGTTCCAACCTTGATTAATCTATTTTTTCATTTTCTTCTTCTTTATTGAGTAGTTCTAACATTACTACTCTTTCTTTTAATTCTTTTAACTCTGCTTTTACCGAGTTCAATTCCATTCTTAATTCTCTTATGGTGGGTTTCTTTTACCATATGGCATCTTTAACCCTGTTAAGTATTTTATGAAGATTATATGGGGTTTGTTTCTCTTCTATTATCTTTAGAAATAAGTTTAGATCTTGAGGTGGAGGCCTCAGTGTTTTCTTTAGTTATCCTAAGATAACTTTCCAGTTGAGCTCTTTTTTCTTTTGGGTTTGTAATTTTCTCTATTAAATCTAATATCAATGTATTAGACTTTGTTAGTACCAGAAGAGCATTCATAGAGCAAAGGAATTTTTAATAATCACAATTTCCATCGTAGTCTGAATTTTCTTTAGACTGTTTTTCTTCTCCTGATTCCTCCTCAGAGGTGTAATCTAAAACATTAAGCTCTAAATCCTCTTTGTCAGAACCACAACTATTAAGGAATAATTTTTCTAAAGAACCTTTTAGTTCTTCATCAATGGTTAGGGCTTGTATTTGCTGCTTTACTTTGCATTTATTAGCATAATGCCCCATTTTACCACAATTGTAACAAACGACTGTCTTTTTTTACCTCTTATTTTTAGGTCTTTGTGTTTTTTCAGCTTTTGAGGATTTTGCCTGTAACAGTCTGTTTATTTATTGTTTTTTTCAGTGTCTATTTAATATTTTTGGAGCATGTTTGCATGATTTAGGTGGGTAGAAAATATTTCATGAATATTTTTGGAGAATTAAGGCATTTAATGACTAGTGATTTTTAGTGTAGTAGGTTAAGGAATAATTGAGAAATTATTTTTGTGGAATTAATTTAATTAATTGGTGGAGTTAAATGATAATTAGAGAAGAATTATTTGAGAAATATTTAGAGTCATTGGATGAGAATACTAGAGACTTGATCATGGCCGTTCATTTGGCATAAAATTAAGATGCCAAATTTGACTTTTCCACCTAAAAGATTGCTACTCATCAACACTTTCTCTTTCTTCTTCCTCTCCACTCCTCCACGCCATTTTCTTCTTCTTCTCCTCCTCCATTTCTTCAATTTCTTACCTCTAAACTACCATTAAACTACCAAATTAAATCAAAGTTTAGTGATTAACTCTTGAGAATTAAGTATAAAGAGTGGGAATTCGGAGTCTTTAAGCTTGGAATTTGAAGTTACCATTGAAGCAATTAAGTTGTGAATTTTAAGTTCTGAGAAATAATGAGTAGAATTCAAGGTTTAGGCATGTAATTGATGCA